>JAFMSR010000001.1:47926250-47951092 GCA_022818135.1 Saxidomus purpurata | reverse complement strand
ATAATAGATCTATTATCAACAAATTTGCTAAACTTATATAGTATGTATGTCTTTCTGTTTGCTGAATAGAATTGTGTGTTACCTCCCTTGATCTTCATTTTACATATTCCAAAATTTCACAAGAATTGCACTTACATGAAAACTATTAGATGATGAGGTATACATATTACTGTTTTACTTTAATTCTCCAAAAACTGATAGTAAACAAATGTCACTACATATCCATCTGTTTTACTGTCAATTCCATAAAACTATTCTGTACAAATGAGATGTTGCTCCTGATTTCTAGAGATCTGCCCTAAATGTCAATCAGATACTAGTTTGTTCAGTTGTTGTAATCTGTATAAAGCGTTTGTTTTCAAGTCAACACATTTTCATAATGTTTGTAATACTTCTGTAGAACTACAGTCTGTGCTGAACAGAAGTCAAACCGCCAGGAATACATCAGTGGTGTTAAACATTATTTACTATGTCATCATGTTGGCACTATTTCTATGATGCTCTAGTTTGGCTCCACACAAATGTTACCTTTCAGATAATACAAAACTTGCACTGCACGTGACTCCTGCTCTACACCTGGAAAAAAAAGAGAAGGATAAATGGTAACACAATAAGCAAGTAGTCTAAGGTAAATAAAACAAGTGACAGGAAATTGTCACAAAACCAGGTTTTCATTTTCCAGTCTGCTGGCCGAGTGCAAATGTTTAAATATCTTGAGAAATGTAGGAGGAAGTGGGCACGTGACAGTATTCTTCTATATATAACATATGTCGAAAAAAAGCAAAGGGCCATAATTCAGGCAAAAATTATAAAAAAAAAAATAAAAAAAAAAAACAACTTGCTCTGTGTGGGGTTTGAACCGCTGGTCTCATGAGAAATTTTGTCATCTTACTGTAACAGAATACTCCAAAGTATACAGGACTGGTAATCTATTCTAAAAATAGACAGTAATAGCAGAGTATTCTTTTATAATAACAGAGTATTCTCCCTTTTATATATACTTAAATAAGGAGACACAAAATTGCTAACGGACGGACGACCTGGGGCAGAACATTATATATTCAAAATTCTTTAGTTCACAATTATAGTTCTGTGAAAGTTTGGTTGAAATCCCTTGAGAACTGTAGGAGTTGCACACAGAAGAGTATTTCTCTATATATATTACATTATGTGGAAAACAAGAGCTGTCCCTCCAAAGTGACGAATGCCCCCGAAAGAGGTGCCTCACAGTCTGTGTCCTCTCCATGTGCTCAATAAATGTGCTATGTAATTTTAAAATCCTTCCATGCATGACAGAGTAATCATGCATACAGTATTCCATTACTTTAAACACTAAGTGTGACCTTGACCTTTGAGGTAGGGACTTGGGTCTTGCACGCGACACATCCGCTTGATGTGCTAGACATTTGTGCACAGTTATTTTAAAATCCTTCAAAGCATAATAAAGTTATAGTCCGGACACAAATGTATGCATATATACAGGATTCGATTACCTATAAACTCTAAGTGTGACCTTGACCTTTGTGGTAGGGATGTGGGTCATGCACGCGACACGTCGTCTTGATGTGCTAGACATTTGTGCCAAATTATTTTAAAATCCTTCAAGGCATGACAAAGTTACAGTCCGGACACGAATGTGTGCATATATGCTTATATAGAGGAATCCATTACCTTCAAACTCTAAGTATGACCTTGACCTTTATGCTAGGGACGTGGGTCTTGCACGCGACACGTCGTCTTGATGTGCTAGACATTTGTGCCAAGTTATTTTAAAATCCTTCAATGCATGACAAAGTTACAGTCCGGACACGAATGTGTGCATATATGCTTATATGGAGGAATCCATTACCTTCAAACTCTAAGTATGACCTTGACCTTTGAGCTAGGGATGTGGGTCTTGCACGCGACACGTCGTTTTGATGTGCTAGACATGTGTGCCTAGTTATTTTAAAATCCTTCAATGCATGACAAAGTTACAGTCCGGACACGAATTTTAAGTGGGGACGCACGGACGGACGGACAGACGGTCAGACGGACAGACGGTGCGATTTTAATATGCCACCCTTCGGGGGCATAAAAACAAAGGCCCATAATTCTGTCAAAAATGATCAAATCACAAAACCCCGACAATATGCACCAGGGCACTTGGTGACAATAATTCTGTGAAAGTTTGGTTGAAATCCCTTGAGAAGTGTAGAAGGAGTTGCGCACAGAAGAATTACATATGTGAAACAAGAGCTGTCCCTCACAAGTGACGAATGCCCCCGAAAGAGGTGCCTCACAGTCTGTGTCCTCTCCATGTGCTCAATAAATGTGCTAGGTAATTTTAAAATCCTTCCATGCATGACAGAGTAATCATGCATACAGTATTCCATTACTTTAAACACTAAGTGTGACCTTGACCTTTGAGATAGGGACTTGGGTCTTGCATGCGACACATCCGCTTGATGTGCTAGACATTTGTGCCCAGTTATTTTAAAATCCTTCAAAGCATAATAAAGTTATAGTCCGGACACAAATGTATGCATATATACAGGATTCCATTACCTATAAACTCTAAGTGTGACCTTGACCTTTGTGGTAGGGACGTGGGTCTTGCACGCGACACGTCGTCTTGATGTGCTAGACATTTGTGCCAAATTATTTTAAAATCCTTCAAGGCATGACAAAGTTACAGTCTGGACACGAATGTGTGCATATATGCATATATAGAGGAATCCATTACCTTCAAACTCTAAGTGTGACCTTGACCTTTGAGCTAGGGACGTGGGTCTTGCACGCGACACGTCGTCTTGATGTGCTAGACATTTGTGCCAAATTATTTTAAAATCCTTCAATGCATGACAAAGTTACAGTCCGGACACGAATGTGTGCATATATGCATATATAGAGGAATCCATTACCTTCAAACTCTAAGTATGACCTTGACCTTTGAGCTAGGGACGTGGGTCTTGCACGCGACACATCGTCTTGATGTGCTAGACATGTGTGCCTAGTTATTTTAAAATCCTTCAATGCATGACAAAGTTACAGTCCGGACACGAATGTGTGCATATATAGAGGATTCCATAACCTTCATACTCCAAGTGTGACCTTCACCTTTGAGGTAGGGACGTGGGTCTTGCACGCGACACGTCGTCTTGATGTGCTAGACATGTGTGCCAAGTTATTTTAAAATCCTTCAATGCATGACAAAGTTACACAGTGTTCCCACTCTCGTAAATTATTACGTAAATCACGCAAAAAAAATAAATATCGCGCAAATAATTTTCACCACGTGCGAGATCGCGCGCGTACGAAAATGCCGAGGACGAATATGTTGAGCTGGAATCCCTCGATGTGTTCTAAAAATAGATCATGGAAATTCTACTTTCTCGGCCAATCGGTCGGCATAACTGCTTGTGATTTACCGTTGACGTCATGAAATGTAGACGGGTTTCATATTTGAATGCTCTGGGAATTAATATTAGCACTTTAAAAGTATGACCAATCTAATGATCCGGGCTTCGTCTGCAAAAATGTGGCAGACAAGGCATTGTGTTTTGCTTCACGGCGAATAAAATAAATGATGCCCGACAACAAAGTGAAGAGTTACCATCCACAAGTACTGAAACAACTACGAGTAGTGTTGAAAGTCGGAAACAGTACCCGAAGCTGTTTCATAACAAGTGGTTGCCGCGGGTTGTAAAAAATTTAAACGGTCGCCGCTTGTCTATCATAAAATTTTCATACCCCCAGAAATTGAGATTTACCCCTTCTTTTTGTGTCCAGGGGGTAAGTATACCCTTGAAAAAAATACTGAGTGGGAACACTGTTACAGTCCGGACACGAATTGGTAAGTGGGGACGGACGGACAGACGGTGCGATTTTAATATGCCACCCTTCAGGGGCATAAAAAAACAAAGGGCCATAATTCTGTCAAAAATCAAAAAATCACAAAACCCCGACAATATGCGCCAGGGCACTTCATGACAATACTTCTGTGAAAGTTTGGTTGAAATCCGTTGAGAAATGTAGGAGGAGTTGCGCACATAAGAAATTGTTTACGCCCGCCCGCCAGCCGACATACCTCAATCTAATAACCAGGATTTTTCCTCGGAAAACCTGGTTAATAACAGTCTGACACACACAACTGCAAACATGTTGATTGTAATAATATACTGGGACACTACTCAAATATGTATTTGCTTAGAAAAGTCCTTAATAAATCACATCAGCTCAACAAATCAAAATACAACTTGGAAAATACTGGGTCAACAGACCTCTGCTAATCTGGGTTAATAGATGCTTAAATTTTATAGTAATAGCTACACAGAAACAAGAACCGTTGTTTACCTAATATGCTCCATTTTCAGTACCTTCTTCACACCTCTACCCAATGCATTCTGAGATGTTTCAATTCAAATCATTCCTAGTAACAAACTTTGCAAAGCACTGTAATTGAAAGAGAAAATTATCTGTAATGTGTTTTATTATAAAAAAGACACAGAAGTGTTAACATTCAAACAAAATTTAAATCTTAAATTCTTTGTTATAACAAATACACGGGGCTAGCTGATCTATGCGAAACATGGATCTATTTTCCTGTTATTGATACCCACTTTGTCATTTTCAACATCATTCTAGTTATTGTTTTGTTTTCACCTTGTTCTGCAACTTTCATCTCCACTTCATAAATTACTATTAGTACAATTATCAAATTAAATCATGTCAGTTTAATAGAGACAAATATTGATGTTATAAAGAAAGGTTTTGTGAATGTTGTTTAGGAAAATAAATAAATTACCTTGGTGACACTGATGTTCATCACTGACCAGCCTAGCAGCCTTTTTCTGTTTCCAAACAGAAATTATTACGATGATGGCTGAATTAAGACACATTCCATGATGTTCGGCTGAAAAGGAAAATCCTTTTTTAATCAGAACTTGTTTTCCTGCTATTTTGTATGGACCTCTACATTTCTACAAGTCTAAAGACCTTAATTGGAATTTCACAGATATCCTGGTCAATGCCAACATTACTTTCTCATCTATATCCATAAATTGTACTTCAATATACTTAGTTTGAAAAGTCCATTTTGAGAAAAAAAAAATGCCAATTTAGGATTCAAATGCAGAAAACTACTTCAGCAGAACGAGTGTGATGCATTTGTAAATCTGAGAAGTCAAGACTAATAAGTAAGGATATACCCTTAAGATGAAAAAATTCCACTGGAAAACCTGAGAAGTCAAGATTAATAAGTAAGGCTATACCCTCAAGATAAAAAAATTCCACTGGATTACGTGCATTTTATGTTAACCTCTAAGAAAACATATTGCATGTAACTACAAACAAGAGGGCCAAGATGGCCCTATATCGCTCACCTTGGTACAAGTCCACTTGCCTGGTGGAAGATCACTAGATAATGTTATATACCAAATAAGTTTTCCTATATAAGCCTTTGTAAAACAAATGATCCCCCCCAGGCAAGGTCAATTTTTACCCCAGGGGCATAATTTGAACAAACTTTGAAGAGGTCTACTAGGCAATGCTACATGCCAAATATCTAAGCTCTAGGCCTTGTGGTTTCAGAGAAAAAGATTTTTAAAGTTCTCCCTATATAAGCCTATGTAAAACTAAGTGACCCCCGGTGCGGGGTCAATTTTGACCCAGGGGTCATAATTTGAACAATCTTGGTAGAGGTCCACTAGCCAATGCTACATGCCAAATATCTCAGCTCTAGGCTTTGTGGTTTCAAAGAAGAAGATTTTTAAAGTTTTTACTATATAAGCCTATGTAAAACTAAGTTACCCCCCGTGCGGGGTCAATTTTGATCCGAGGGTCATAATTTGAACAATCTTGGTAGAGGTTCACTAGCCAATGCTACCTGCCAAATATCTAAGCTCTAGGCCTTGTGGTTTCAGAGAAGAAGATTCTTTAAGTTTTTCCTACATAAGCCTATGTAAAACTAAGTGACCCCCGGTGCGGGGCCAATTTTGACCCGGGGGTCATAATTTGAACAATCTTGGTAGAGGTCCACTAGCCAATGCTACATGCCAAATATCTAAGCTCTAGGCCTTGTGGTTTCAGAGAAGAAGATTTTTAAAGTTTTTTCCTATATATTCCTTTGAAAAACTAAGTGACCACCCCCGTGGGGTCAATTTTGACCCGGGGGTCATAATTTGAACAATCTTGGTAGAGGTCCACTAGACAATGCTACATGCCAAATATCTAAGCTCTAGGCCTTGTGGTTTCAGAGAAGAAGATTTTTAAAGTTTTTCCTATATATGCCTATGCAAAAACTAAGTGCCCACCAGCGCGGGGTCAATTTTGACCCAGGGGTCATTATTTGAACAATCTTGGTAGAGGTCCACTAGACAATGCTACATGCCAAATATCTAAGCTCTAGGCCTTGTGGTTTCAGAGAAGAAGATTTTTAAAGTTTTTCCTATTTGTTGCCATAGCAACCAGAGTTCTGCATGGAATGGAATTCTTTGAACAATTTTGGTAGAGCTTCATGCAAGGAACATTCTTGCATAGTTTTATCAACATTGGCCTACAGGTTTCAGAGGAGATGTCATTTGAATCAAAATGTTGACGGACGACGGACAATCATCGATCAGAAAAGCTCACCCTGGCGTAGCCAGGTGAGCTAAAAGGCCTGAACTGAACTATGAAGAATAACTTACCATTATTAACCGTAATGTCTGAACTAAGCGTATCATGCTGCCTGGTGTGTTACACTTTCAATACATGTACAATTATAACAATATACATGTGCATTTGCCTTTGCAAATCAAACCACAAACTGCAGCATGTGGATGCTGAAAAGGAACATTCAGTTCATTTGTAAACATTTGCAGACTCAGGGTTCACATTATTGAAACAATTAAGAGAGATCCTAGCATTATGGTTGATATGGATAAAAAATTTACTAAAGATACAAAATTTTCTGGATTTGTATGTATTTTGGCAAAAACTTTAAACTACATTATCGAATCCTATTTCAAGACAAAAATCTGAACTAAACAACAAATAAAAACTTACCATAAATCTTAATGTTATGCATGTAGCATGCTTATCTTGCCAATCATTTCTCTAAGATGTCTGTTTGGATGTACAACTTCCAAGGGGTAGGACATGCCTGAGATGCTGAATCAACGAGGGCAGACATGAATTGGCGATGTGGAGCATATCTGAGGTGCACACTTGGTGGAGTAGAACATACAGATCTGAAGTATCTGAGGTGCAGTCTTGGAGTATGTGTGTTCTATATGACTGTTGACTGGAACAGGTACAAAGGTAGTCCAATCCTTGGTCTGTAGACTTCCAGTTAATTTACCACAGAGTTACAAAACGGTTTAGCTGATCATTCCACTACCGGACTGTTTGATATACCACAGAAATATAATATCTATCTAGGCCAGATCTCTATGTACATTGTAGTTTCATAGTCATTCAATCGCTATACATATATAATATTTCCCTACTTAAGCTGCTCGTTCTCACATTTTGGTAAAAAAATAGTTCTTCAAACTATATTAAAATAACATATTTTAGTACATATAGTTATATAAAAAGGTTCCAGTGTAAATTCTTGTAAAGTATATCTGTAGATTTGAAACAATACGCTACCAAATAATTAAGTGTTGCAAACGCTTTTGAAATTCCAACATCAACATACATGTTGCAATGCCATAAAACCAGCATTTTCAATTGATTTTTGTAAATACCTACCTACAGTGACCTAAATTTTACTTATTTGTTGATTCTAGCCTTTTGTTTTACATTTATGTATTAGTATGTCATTTTTGATTTTTTTTTTTAAACGGCAAATGAGAGTGAGCAGCTTTAACATCAAAATTAAAATGTCCATGAAAACATTTACATATGATTCAGTCAAAATAATTAAGTGATGTCTTAAGCAAATTCTGAGATATTTTCGTGTTTGGTCAGAATCTCGCAGAGGAGAGATATTGCCAATACAAAAATAACACAATAATCAATATCTTGACTTGCGTACAATTAGTTGGACTACATAATTATGATTATGTCCTTCTTCATTTGTATTGTTTACAGTCTCGTCCAACCGTGGCATCTCTCCTCTGGTGAATTTGCCAAGACCCCAGTATGACTCCCATGCATACTAGTACATGTACCTAACAAAATTTGAAAAGTTAGGGAGTTTTGTTTTACCTGACTGCAATACCCAGTCAGTTTTGTCCAAAGATTATGATTATTTAGCCAAATTGTGTAAAATGCAAGTAGCCAAAAGATAGGTGTGCAAGCATGCAGACCAGACATGCTTTGCCAGCGTACATTGGTGCTTGAAACACTTTGTCTCGTGGTATCTTTACTTTGTGTTATAACACAGTAACTTATAACAAGAGGGCCATGATGGCCCTGTATCGCTCACCTGTCTACCATTGGCAAAAATAAAAAGGTTATTAATAGCAGAAAGGATCAATTTTTACCTTTGGCTCATGATATCCTCTTAATAAGCCTATGTAAAATCAAAAGACCCCCCCCCCCAGGCAGGGTTAATTTTGACCCTGAGGTCAGGATTTGAACAATCTTGGTAGAGAGTCAATTATTGCCACATGCTGAATATCTAAGCTCTAGGCCTCATTATTTTCCTGTCTGATCATGATCTGCACTGTTGGCTATTCATTTTTTTGCTGTCTGATCATGATCTGCACTGTAAGCTATTCATTGTATGTTGGCTGGTCATGATCTGCACTGTCAGCTTTTTATTTTTTGCTGTCTGATCATGATCTGCACTGTTTGCTATGCATTATTTAGCTGTCTGATCATGATCTGCACTTTCATAATTTAGCTGTCTGATCATGATCTGCACTTTCATTATTTTGCTGTCTGATCATGATCTGCACTTTCTGACAAATTTCAAGGATATCTGGGCTGAAAATGTAACATCTAGAGTGTTAACAAGGTTTTTCCATATTTGGGCTGTGACCTAGTTTTTGACCCCAGATGACCCATATTCGAACTTGGGCTAGAAATCAACTTAACAACCTTTCTGACAAATTTCCAGGATATTTGGGCTGAAAATGTTACCTCTAGAGTGTTAACAAGGTTTTTCCATATTTGGGCTGTGTGACCTAGTTTTTGACCCCAGGTGACCCATATTAAAACTTGAGCTAGAAATCATAGAAACAACCTTTCTGACAAATTGCCAGGATATTTGGACTGAAACAGTAGCCTCTAGAGCCTTAACAAGATTTTTCTATTTTTGGGCTCTGTGACCTAGTTTTTGACCCCAGATGACCCATATTCGAACTCGTCCGAGTAATTACTGGGACAAACATCCTGACCAAGTTTCGTGACAACTGAGGAAAAAATGTGACCACTAGAGTGTTAACGAACTAAATGTGGACGGACGACGGACGACGTCCAACGGACGACGGACATTCATCGATCCTAATAGCTCACCCTGAGCCAGCTCAGGTGAGCTAAAAATCAACAAAGTAATTAGTATAGTTTTATATACCAGTAAACTTAATAAAATTTGAAATATAAAGAGTTTTATAAATGTAAAAATTTACTGAAGAAAAATTTACTGTAATATCCCTAAGATATATAGATCCCAAATCAAGAAGCCGTTAATTGTAATTATGTATTATATTTTGTTTTCCGGATAATTTACTTAAGAACAAGAGGGCCAAGATGGCCCTATATTGCTCACCTGGCTACCATTGGCTATAATACAAGGTCATCAGTAGCAGAAAGGGTCAATTTTGACCTGAGGGACATGATTTAAACATGGTAGAGGTCTACTAGGCAATGATACATGCCAAATATCTAAGCTCTTGGCCTTGTGGTTTCAGAGAAGATTTTTGAAGTTTATCTTATATTAAGCTGTTTTAGCTGATTAGCTAATTAAAGGTAAAATCTGATTAGTTTATTTAAAATTAGCATATAGAGACACATAGTTACAAACATCTTCATTTGTTTGCAATATTGCTCGAAGCAAATCCAGTACTAAAAGTTCCAAAGCAGTTTCTAAAGTTCTGTTTTCAATTTATTTATTTTTTTAAGGCAAGAAGTCATAACAAATGAATAACGATCTAGGAAGTCTTGTATGCACTATCAAGTTTCTGTTCATATGGCCATGATAGCAGAAGAGGCTAAAAATATTGGGATATACATGTAACTGAAATATCTTTTGAATCACTGGTTTTTGTGAAAAGCATATTGGCTTTATGTATAGATACATGTAATTAACTGCAGTAAAGTTCCGGTAACAAGACCGGCATAAAGTGGTCTTAAAGCTGCTTGCTCTCAGATTTTGGTAAAATAAATAAAGTTCTTCAACCTGTATGAAAATAACATATTTTAGAACATAAAATCATATATAAAAAGGTTCCAGTATAATTCCTGTAAAGTTTATCTGTTTATTTGAAATTATAGGCTACCAAATTATAAAGCATTACACACGCTTTTGAAATTCCAAAATAAACATAATTATAGTGTAGTGGTGCTGTAAAACCAACATCTTTAATCGATTTTTGCAAATTCCTTACTAGATTTTTACTAATACATGTATGTTGATCCTAGCCTTTAGTTTTATATTTATGTATTAGTATGTCAATTTTTTCAATGGTATAACTGAGAGCAAGCAGCTTTAATATTGAAACCTTTTTACTACAAAGTGGGCCATTTGAAATAGCTGGTCTTAATAGCGGGTGGTCTTATAATGGTGGAACTTCACTGTATAATTAATTTAAATGTTTAATCACATATCAAGTGTTTAAGCATAATGTGTCAGAGAACCTAGGTGACAATGTGATCATTTCCTACGCCATTCGCGTATACATACAACATTACAATAAATATTAACTTGAAAAACTCGTGGCTATAAACCTTTTGGTATATCAGTAAGCTTTGGTGCTTTACCATGTTAATTGTGACAGTTAAATTAATTTGCAAGAAGAAAAACAAGAGGGCCAAGATGGCCCTATATCGCTCACCTTGGTACAAGTCCACTTGCCTGGTGGAAGATCACTAGATAATGTTATATACCAAATAAGTTTTCCTATATACGCCTTTGTAAAACAAATGATCCCCCCCCCCGGGCAAGGTCATTTTTGACCCCAGGGGCATAATTTGAACAAACTTTGAAGAGGTCTACTAGGCAATGCTACATGCCAAATATCTAAGCTCTAGGCTTTGTGGTTTCAGAGAAAAAGATTTTTAAAGTTTTCCCTATATAAGCCTATGTAAAACTAAGTGACCCCCGGTTCGGGGTCAATTTTGATCCGAGGGGTCATAATTTGAACAATCTTGGTAGAGGTCCACTAGCCAATGCTACATGCCAAATATCTAAGCTCTAGGCCTAGTGGTTTCAAAGAAGAAGATTTTTAAAGTTTTTACTATATAAGCCTATGTAAAACTAAGTGACCCCCGGTGCGGGGTCAATTTTGATCCGAGGGTCATAATTTGAACAAACTTCGAAGAGGTTCACTAGCCAATGCTACATGCCAAATATCTAAGCTCTAGGCCTTGTGGTTTCAGAGAAGAAGATTTTTAAAGTTTTTCCTACATAAGCCTATGTAAAACTAAGTGACCCCCGGTGCGGGGTCAATTTTGATCCGGGGCTCATAATTTGAACAATCTTGGTAGAGGTCCACTAGCCAATGCTACATGCCAAATATCTTAGCCATAGGCCTTTTGGTTTCAGAGAAGAAGATTTTTAAAGTTTTTTCCTATATATGCCTATGCAAAAACTAAGTGCCCACCCGCGCGGGGTCAATTTTGACCCGGGGGTCATAATTTGAACAATCTTGGTAGAGGTCCACTAGACAATGCTACATGCCAAATATCTAAGCTCTAGGCCTTGTGGTTTCAGAGAAGAAGATTTTTAAAGTTTTTCCTATTTGTTGCCATGGCAACCAGAGTTCTGCATGGAATGGAATTCTTTGAACAACTTTGATAGAGCTTCATGCAAGGAACATCCCTGCAAAGTCTCATCAACATTGGCCCAGTGGTTTCAGAGGAGATGTCGTTTGAAGGAAATAGTTGACGGACGGACGGACGCACGACGGACGCCAGACGGAATGCGATCCTAATAGCTCACTCTGGCACTTTGTGCCAGGTGAGCTAACAATAGGAAGTTAAGATGATACTGTTTTTAACTATTTCTGCATCTTGGTAAAACTTACATATACCTAGTTCAGATACACGTGGGATTCACAAGAGCGTATTTTCTACAGGATGTGAATAAATGAAAGAAAATAAGCATACAACAGTTTTTTTCCCACTGGAAAACAAAGTTTTTTTTGTTTTGGTTTTTTACTTTTTTGTTATAATTTTCAGTACTTGATCATGAAAACACCTCTCAATTGGGACTTCAATTTGATGCTGGATGATATGTATGCTGAAGAGGAACTTCTGAGAACTCGACCGGCAGGATATCAAACTGAGATCTCAACTCTATTTTCATGCTCAAATAAAATGAATACAAATATGACATTAGGTCGTCAAACTTTGCAAACGACATTAATACTGACTTACCAATCGAGCTACATGTACTTAAACCATCTAGACCATGTGCATGAGAATCAAAAAACCAGTACAAATTGTCTTTCATAAAAACAGCAGAACAAACTAAACCAAAAAGGACCAGAACATTGGGCACGCTTCTTAAAGCAGATTCTAAGGAGCTGTGAAGTGACAGCAAAGGCTGTTCAGGAGATTCTTTAACTGCATATCCAGATATGATATCATGTTTATCCACTTGGTATCTACTTGAAAATAATTGGATATGACTTGGCATATCTTCAAAGCTCAATAGATCACATTCAAGAAGTCGCTTCAATTTTAGATCTGCTTTTATATCCCTATAAATCCTGTCTCCATCTTTCAAAACATTATCAAGATCCTCTTTTGAAAACAACTGTTTATATCTTACATAAAGCAGGGCACATATTGCATTAGCAGCACACTGGCGGCCTCGGGAACTTTTAGGAAACTGAACATCACCTTGATGAAAAGATCCTTGAATAAAACATACAAAATTGACCTGAAATGACCCTGGTACTATGACTGAACCTGACTCTGGCACACTGACCAGACCTGAATCTAGCACACGGACATGACATGACATTGGATCCGGCACAAGCATTCCGACCTGACCAGACTCTGACACACTGATCGTACTTGATTTCAGCAACCTGACCAGATCTGATTCCGGCACTTTGACCGGATCCAACGTCTGCACCTTGACCTGACCAGACTCTGACACACTGACCTGACCTGAATCAGAATGTGATGCAACCGATCCAATCTGTTTGCCTTTGCACATTTTATTCTTGAAATACTCTGCAAATTCTTCTTGAGATTCTTCGGAATTGCTAACACTACTTTTTTGCAACAGCATCCAAAAATATAGTATCTCCAAATTTTTTGTAAATATATCAGTATTAAATAAAGAACAATTTATGCGATTCTTATAAATCCTAGCCCGTACAGACTGTAACAACTTCCTGTTAGTTCCATAATTTATGGCTATCTGAGTGTACTCTTTTTCATTGTTTGCTATAAGCTGTGCACATCCAATGGTTTTTACTAAAGACGCTGCTATTCTTGAAGCCATTTTCACCCCTGGAAGCGTTACTACAGGTGTCCCAGCCCAGAGGGCATCTAAACAAGTTGTGTGCCCATTTACCAAAGGTGTGTCTAAAAATATATCTGCCAACTGTAGAGATATGATATACTTCTTCTTTTCTTTTAATGTTGGTGTGAATATAATTCTTTCTTTAGCAATATTGGATTGTGTAAAGAATAACATAATGTTTTCTTGAGCGTCAGTCACCCATGTCAACAGCCAAAGCACACTTTCTGGAACAGCCCTAAGTATTTCTATCCACATCAGCAGAGTTCTTTCATCATATTTGTAACTCTGACAAAAATTACAAAAAACAATCTTATTCCATGGCAATCCAAACTGCTGACGGTGAGTAACAATAATCTCAGACTGAGCAAGCTGTTCAACTATCTTGGACCAATCAACGTGATCAATTACCTCATACACAACAACATCATTCTCACTACCAGGGACATCATTCACTGGACTACAGACAACTGTCACCTTTTTTCGCTCATAAATTTGCCTAGCACATACTAAGTCATCAGCATTAATTACTGCATTAGTGTCTATAAAATCTGTACTTTCTAACACATTGAGAACTATTTTTTCCTCTACACACTGAAATAGTCTCGCATGATCTCCAACAAAATGAGAACCAGGTAAACGGGCAATTCTTTCTGAGAAGTGATTTTCAGACCCTTTCGGAGTGGTAGTTATGTCAGAAATGATATAGTCCATGTAATCAGACCCACTTGTTCCCGGAAATCCCATCCACATTACCTGAACCTTTGCAAGTTTGAATGCAAACAACTCATTCATTGACCCACGTGTGTAGCCATTCAAATTGACTAGGATATTGTATCGACTTGATTTTATCTCATTCACTAACCCTTTAATCATGTTAATATCAGATATCCTGTTTGATACATTATAAAACTTATCTGCATCTTTTTCCACTCTTTTTCTGAACTCAGACCCATCATCTGGATTTAATGCAATGAGAGTTACTTCAAATACTGATCGGTTATGGCAATAAAATACTCCAGCAATCAGATGACAAAGAGAATGATCTTTAAAATCAGAGCTAACATAGCAAACTTTGATTTTTGATGTTAATCTTGACCCTTTAAGACCAGGTAAACCTTGTTCTTGCTTTCCAAACACATCATGTTTCTCATGATGCAGACCTTCATTTGTTGGTGTGTTGAGAATACTTTCTGCATCTGCTTCTACAAAGTTTGCATTACTTTCTGCTACTCTCTTTGAGAGATCAGGTGAAAAAGGAAGATAGGTACTTACTGGATGGGGTGCAGCTGTTGGTTTTTTGCAAATAAGCAACTCTAACTCTGTGATCTCTTCCAATTTCTCTACCATTTTCTTATCCCATTTACATGCCTGCTGATTTTCATGTACTTGAACAAATGTATTACCTGAAATATCTAAATTTAACTCATTACATAAAGACTCATGTATTTCATATGTGAGCTTTGCACTTTCATGATTCCCACTTTTTCTGTATTCAGACGCCTTCCTCAAAGCAGCTTCATAAAGCAACGGGTATGTTTTACTAATTTCACTAATTGAAGATGAGGAACAATCATATTTGGTCTTCTGTGAGAAGTAGGCTAAACAACTTTTAAAGAGATGTTTCAGTAAATCTGACCTCAAACTCCAACTGATACAATCCCTGACATCAAAAGTTCTTTTTCCTTCATCAACACATTTCATATGAAACTGATCACAAATAATACATGTCAAATCCCTTAGTATATCTTTTTTTTGCAAAACACTTTTCAATCTTTCTTCTGCTAATTTCCATCCTGGTTTAAGCATCAGTGCCTCTTGGTAGCTGAATGCTGCTTCACCAAGCTCTCCTTTCTTTTCTAACAAGTTTCCCTTTTTAAAGTACTGATCAGCCTCTTCAGACGTTTTGATTTGAACAGAAGGAGAAGTTACATTCAGATCAGATGAGTGAGCTTTTAAAGCATCCTCTAAATTGAACTTACCTTCATCCTGATTTCCAGCCAACACATTATGTTGAGTTAACTCATCCTGCATCTCTTCCTCATCTTCTGCCTGAACACCATTATTTTCAACTGGCTCATCCCACATCTCTACCCTAATCTGAAGAGTATCTTCTACCTGTACACCTACCTCATCCGGCATCTCAAACTGAAGAGTATCTCCTACCTTTACATGCTTATTCTCACCTACCTCATCTGGCATCTCAAACTGAAGAGTATCTCCTACCTTTACATGCTTATTCTCACCTACCTCATCTGGCATCTCAAACTGAAAAGTACCTTGTACCTGTACATCCAGATTCTCACCTGCCTCATCCTGCATTTCTACCCCAAACTGAAGAGGGTTTTCACCAGAAGTTTGTCTGATAGTATCTCTATACAATACACCTACTGTCCTTACAAAACACTCACAGAAAAAGCTGACTTTAATGAGGTTTCTTTGTGATTTTCCGAAAAATACTTTAGGGTGCTGTTAAATATAGGCGGGAGCACTATTTTCCAAAGCGTTTTAGAACTTACAATCCAAAGAGGTCTGGCAAAAATAGTTCGACGTTAAGCCCCGCCCATTATCAAGGGAGCTTACTGCCACAGAATAAAATGGCCGAAGTGACGCATTTGGTATGAGACGCCTAAATACATTTCCATAGACTTACATTATAAGGATTTCTTCCAGTGCGACTACCCAAAATCTCACCGACTGCTGAAATGAACTTTATTTTGTAGAATCATCCTAGTCCCACATAAAAATAACAAAATTTATACATGTGATCCAATACTTTATGCCAGTAATTTGGAGCTCAATGACACCACCCCCATTTTTGTGGCAGTTTTAGTGGTCACCGACCAAATATGTCAGTATTTTCAAATACCAAATATTTTGATTATAATTTATATCCAGATTTTTCTCTTCATATTTCATTTGTGATCTATCATGCAGCGATTATTTCAAACTAATTTTTCTTGTATGCATCCACTTATTTTCAGCCAATCAGCAATCAAACACATAGTGTAGGTCTGCATGTTCCCTAGACAAAATAACCTGCTTCCGGTTTTCACCGATTTAGGCGTCTCATACCATTTTCGGACTTACGAAGAGGCCGGAGAGGCGATAAGCTCGCATGAAACAGAAACCAACAATAAATTTGTACTTGTTGCACGAACCAAAAATGCGCGTGTGTCAGGTGAAACAATTTTTTTTATCAAATTGTTCAGTTTTTGTTTTTGTTACTAGTTTTCGCGTGTTCTTACACACGAGTTTCTCTGTTTGAGGTATGACTACACTAAATCTTTTTCCATAGACTTACTGTATAACATTTAAGCACGGTCCGCATACCAAAACATTCGTTGAGTAGTTACACCCCAATAAATCTGTAGAACCACCTTAGTCACACCCAAAAATGCCCTTTTTTATATACATATAGTGATACTTTATAGCCGAAAATTGCACCAGTAGGACATCACCCACTCGTCTGTAGGATTTTTGTTTACATAATACCAACAACATTCAGAGTCTGTTAGCAACTTAACTAAAGTTCTAGTAAAAAACATAATAATGTTTTGTTCTTGTTGATTTTAGGTGCCTGATAATATAATGAACAAGTCGTTAAATACTAATAATATTCATCAGTACATACTTTTTTAAAACATAATTATATCCACAATTTATGTTTTTCAGTGGGTTATCCAATTATAATGGTTGACTTTATATATCGACAAACTCACTGTGATAGTTATAAAATGTTCTACCCGGATTAACATCTAAATGTATACTGAGCGTAATAGATGCCGGAAACCACGACGATGAAGTCGTTAAAATAACGTAATGTTTGCTTTCTGATGTCGTTTTCTGTGATTTTCGACATTTTATTAAAACAATGTTAACAAAAGAATTGTAACTGTTAGTCTGTTACAGACATAAATTAAACAGAAATATTGTCGGTATCGATGTAATATCACGATAATTTCACTCGTGAACACCAAAACAGTTGGGCCACTCGTGAAAATATCACTTTTGGTACACTCGGTAAAAATATAACGTGATATTACACCGTAAAGAACAATTATCCTGTTTTTATAATAATATCTTTACTTGTTCCAATAAACATATGACATTGAAAATTAAAATAATGTTTACCTCACCCACAAAGTTATTTACATGCATTTTGGACACCTAGTAACTCCAGAAACATGTTGTTACTCTACAATGCAAATTGTGATGTTGTATTTGGCTTTAAAATGCTATTAGACTTTGATATCTCTTTTGATGTGCATAAAAGCGTTAAATTATGTACTTATAGCATATTTATTTTTGACATTGTACATGAGAGAAAGGACGTATGTTCAGTTCAAAATGTTCTTATAATCTGCTTATAGCCGCGTTCTTTTGAGTATGATGGACATTATGCGTAAATATTCGTCAAACGGGTATATATAGCGATTATAAATTAAAGAAGGCAGATACCAAAACTTGTGTAATACTCTCTGCAGAGACAAAAAAGTGTGTGATACTGTTTTTTTCCAACCAAATAGTCCATATAGTCACGGTCACCGGCACAACAATTTACAGTGGGTTTAGCTGTAATGATAACTAGTATAACAAAGTACAGAGCCCTTGTTTTTGCCTTGAAAATGACGAAAGAAGACCGGGAGTCGGTCGTTTTGCATTTGTAAACATCGATCGTTGCAGACAATGTTCAAGCAAACAGGCTAAGTATGGCACCTAAGAAGCTAAAACAAAAAGCCGATTAAAGACTATATATTTCTTCACCTGATGAAAGTACTCAAATATTTCAGAGTATGCTAAAAGTCTACTTACACGTCAAAATGTGGCCCTACTTTCATTTTCAAACAACAATATCCGCCATTTTTCCTCCTCAAAGTCTCGTGCCAATATATAACCTTTAATGTCCGAGTGTGACTTGCTCTTTGAGATATCAACCTGGATCTTATGTGTAACATGCTGTCCCATTGTGGTAAACAGAAACTGTTGCCCAGTCATTTCAAAATCATTAAATCTTGAGGATTAGTTACAGCCAGGACCTTATGTGTCACTTTTTACTTTCAATCTCTAAGTGTGTCCTTGAACTTTGAATAAAGACCTGGTTCTTGCAAGGGACACGCCATCCGATTGTTACTAACAACTGTGCCAAGTCAATTCAAAATCATTCAATGCATGAAGAAGATACAACCTGGACAAGGTCATATGTGTCCATTTTTAACCTTTATTCTCAAAGTGTGATCTTTGAGATATATAGGCCTGGCAATGTGCCGGCCAAGCGTGAAAAACTGTGCCGAGTCAAGTCAAACTCTTCAATGCATGATAAAGTTACATTCTTGGAAGATTTTAAGTCATTCATACCGGTACCCCAATAAAATTGTATATGCAGTAACATAAACAATACTAATCATTAGAATTTTTCTCAGTTACAACGCGTTCCAGTTGGCTTTGCCTGCATGCTGTTTTAGCAATCAATACAGTTACAATCTTACAGCACACAAAGGCGAATCTAAAACTATTAATAGAGCATGTATATATTGGTTAACTCCTCCCCTCCGCTCTTTCAATGGCAAGACAAAATAGGGGAGCATGCATAAATATTTAAGCTCCAGCATAAATATGATTTAAGCCGCAGCAAAAAAATGCATTTTTATCAGAGCTAAAATATTTTTACTGTGGCATAAATATTTTTTATGCCGGAGCTTAAATATTTATGCCGCGGCTAAAATCATATTTATGCCAGAGCTAAAATATTTTTACCGCGGCTTAATTAATTAATCCATGCGCGGGGATGCAATATGAGATGGTGTGCCATCAACAGATGATCAACAAAATTCTAGTTTAAAAATTCTTTTTCAAATAACCCCTCAGTGTATTAGAAAAAAAACAAACAAGAACCTTTATGTATTTCAAAAGCAGACTTGCCAATGAATAAACCATACTAAGACTGAACTGATCATAGTCTACACTGGTCACAAGGGCAGATCTTGTGCAATTTTTTGGAACTGTTCTTTTTTACATATATAGAAACTTTTAAAATTATTCTTGAATTACAACAATTAAGTTAAATACAAACATGCATATTTGGAAATTGTATAGAAATTTTATAGAACTGCTAATATTACTATTCCAAAAGTGACAATTCCAAGAATAACCCTTCTTTTTTTAAATTGACCTGATTTAAGGAAAAAATTAGGAAATCAGGCTATGTGTAATGTGTCTTTTATTCACAAAATCAGACATAAATTCTGTTTTGGCTGAGCAAAGTAACTCTATATAATAATTATTATGTCTCTTATATTGCAATCACTTCTGTGTAGATAAACAGACATTAGCACCTTTGTGAGGGGGACATTAGCCATTTTATTAAATCATTTTGCAAAAGTTGACATAAGCCACATCATTAACATAATGTGGTTCATGTGAAATATTCAGTTTAACTTTCCTTTAAATGATTATATCTGATTTATTAATTTTGAAGAGTGAATGCCGGTTTATGTCCGCCTTTGCAAAATAAAAAGGGGCTAAAGTGTAAATGAAATCGTTCATTGTTCCCGAAGCATGCCTTATACAGTTACATGTTTTCAATTTAAGTCTTAGCATGTTAGAGTAGAGTGGCTAATACATAATACTCCACACTGTAAAATATCTGACTGCACAGTAAATACTTGTCTAGGTATTACTTTTTCTTCATTTTCTCATTTAATATTTAATACACTTTTAAAATACAGTTTAATTAAACATCATTTATACAAAATAGAAGACTGTTCTGTGGTTCAGATCTGTTTTAGCCATACTCTGACAACTAGAATTGATTTAACACTGATTGCCTCAAGCTATAATGAAATTTTTGTTTTATGCTGTCTTATCAGTATGTTATGCAAGATTACATAACTACTGTATGTTATGTAAGATTACATAACAACTGTATATCACAGGATTAAATGCAGCAAGGGAAAATGCAATCTCTTTGGCAACCAATCAAATTCAACCTTTGGCTATACTGGCTGGAAATTCTCTCCTATTTTGGAAACAGAAAAACACTTCTGATAGGTATAGGCATGATGGGAGACATGCTGAGGTCTCATCCACAAATTCAAGCTAACATATTTGCTCTTATGGACGGACCTTTATAAAATTTGCTTCAAATCAAATCAAGCAAGTTTTAATGCAAACTAAAGTTAGCCACTGTCTCCTACTCTGTAAAATGATTTCCCATAATACTTGTCAAATTTGAAACCATTCAAATTTTAGTTGAATTATAAATTCTTTATATTACTCAAAGATCTTTCTTAAAATGCTGATCCTGCTCAGACAAGGCAAGTTTACCATTCTTTGAGAAATATTTATTAATACATGATTGTATTATTTAATCTTAGAGGATGTAAATCAAAGCACTAAAAGAACTGATAGCCATAATCGCACTTAACCTTTTTGGTTGCTGCATTTACATTAAATAAAAATTTTATGATGAAGAATGTTTTTAAAATCTGCAAAAAATCAAAATCTTTATTGAAAAAAGGGGTCATGCATGGTTCTTCATATGCAAAAATCAAAGCTGATATATTTGTTTCTTTACATACTTTGTTTAGTTTTTATAATGTGTGTAGATTCTGTTCACTGTGCATTAGGGGGGAAGCTTGTTCAGGGGGTGATTTTGTAAGACGGGGCCATTTCAGAGAAAACTGCCTTGACATTGTCCAATGGGTCATTGTCCCGAGGGGGTGGGGAATGGGGTTGTCCAAGGAGTCCCTGTCTAGGAGGGGGTCTTCAGACACGGACTGTCCAGGGGGTAATTTCAGACAAAAGTGCCTTCCATAAGTTGTCCAGGGGGGGGGGGGTCTTCACACACGGTTTGTCCAGGGGGGTCATTTCAGACAAAGTGCCTTCCGTAGGTTGTCAAAGGGGTCCCTGTCCAGGGGGGGGTCTTCACACACGGTTTGTCCAGGGCGGTCATTTCAGACAAAAGTGCCTTCCATAGGTTGTCAAAGGCGTCCCTGTCCAGGGGGGGTCTTCAGACACGGTTTGTCCAGGGGGGTCATTTCAGACAAAAGTGCCTTCCATAGGTTGTCAAAGGGGTCCCTGTCCAGGGGGGGTCTTCAGACACGGTTTGTCCAGGGGGGTCATTTCAGAGAAAAATGCCTTCCATTGGTTGTCCAAGGGGTCCCTGTCCAGGGGGGGTCTTCAGACACGGTTTGTCCAGGGGGGTCATTTCAGAGAAAAATGCCTTCCATAGTTGTCCAAGGGGTCCCTGTCCAGGGGGGGTTTCAGACACAGTTTGTCCAGGGGGGTCATTTCAGAGAAAAATGCCTTCCATAGGTTGTCCAAGGGGTCCCTGTCCAGGGGGGTCTTCAGATGCGGTTTGTCCAGGGGGTCATTTTGTAAGACGGCTTGTCCAGGGGGGGTCATTTCAAAGAAAGTGCCTTCCATAGGTTGTCCAAGGGGGGTCTTCAGACATGGACTGTCCAGGGGGGTCATTTCAGACAAAAGTGCCTTCCATAGGTTGTCCAAGGGGTCCCTGTCCAGGGGGGTCTTCAGACACGGTTTGTCCAGGGGGGTCATTTCAGTGAAAAGTGCCTTCCATAGGTTGTCCAGGGGGTCATTTTGTAAGACGGCTTGTCCAGGGGGGTCATTTCAGAGAAAAATGCCTTCCATAGGTTGTCCAGGGGGGTCATTCGTATACTTTAGTGGCATTAATGGTTTGTCCAAGGGGGGGTCTTCAAAGGGTTTGTCTAAGGGGGGGTATTTTAGGTTGAAGTGCCTTCCATAGGGGGGGTGCGGATATTTTCTGGAATAGCCCATTCTGTCAAAAAAATCAATATTTTCAGATAGCCACAGAACACCGTAAAATTAATCAGAAAATTAATAAACTATTTTTTTGTTATGTTCAACCATTGTACTTTCGATTTTAATTCTAGAAAACTTTAGTGCTACTAATCATTTTAAACCAATCAGAGACCACAGATATCTAATAGGTCCGCAAGTTCCCTACACAAATTGGCTGGTTCCAAGTCCCACCGATTTAGTGAAGTCATACCTAAAAATGAAAACCAATGCTTTTATATGTACTTGAAACTGTTTTGGATTATAAAAGGATCATTTCCGGACCAGAAAATAGCTTTGGTTTAGACAGCATATCAACGAGATGGAAATTATGCATCCATATCTATCACCAGGTCGAGACCATTTCGTGTATGGCTGCTGTGTTTCAAAATAATTTGTCATATTGCTACATGATCTGTTGTCATCTGCTTATGCTTTTATTTGCAAAGTCCAAAATTTGACAGGACAAAGAACAGCATGTTTACTCAACGTATGCGTGCGTATTTGATTGATGAACTCTATACTCTTTCAGCAATGCCTTATTGATTTACCCCACCCCCTTCCCAAATTCTGAATTTTGAAGAAAATTTGTCTTATTTATCACTAAAAAAGTTATTTGAAAAGCAGAATGTAATTAAAAGTAACATCAAAATGTCCACTGAAATAAAGGCTCTACAGAAACATACCGTTTTAACAAGCTTAATTGGTAATAACCATAAATTTTATATCTATATGGACATTCACGGTGCCCAAATTTCAGAAAAGTCAACAAAGTA
The DNA here is from genome assembly GCA_022818135.1 of Saxidomus purpurata. NCBI lineage: Eukaryota > Metazoa > Mollusca > Bivalvia > Venerida > Veneridae > Saxidomus > Saxidomus purpurata. Next base: position 47,927,887 of record JAFMSR010000001.1, on the reverse strand, counting down.
TTTGAATTTCTAACGCTTACACCATGAGCCGTAACAAACCGAATACTTCTATTGTGCATCTTTTCTATTCAAAATAAGAAATAATAACGCAGACATGCCATTTTAATACAAATAGACGATAAATGGCGTGAGGGATCGATCTAAGGCAAAAAAAAACGTATTTTTTGACAAATGTTAAGCATGATATCAGTATTTCTGAGACCAAACTGCCCAAAACGTCAAGAAATGGTGCATAACTAACGAAATGCATATACAATTTTATGAAAAACAACAAAATAGCTACAAAAAATTAACAGATTCCCTCAAAAATTGGGTTTTACGAGTTTTTGTAATTAAAGGGAGGTAATTCAAAAGCAGGTTTGATCTTCCCTGTGTGTGCACGGATATTTTGCCGCCCTTCGTGATTAGAATTACGTAGAATTTTGTTAAATTACACTTTAAACAATATTTATAGACAATTTCATGACGACTAGACCTATTAAACACACCTTGTTTACATAAGTATGCTTGTCTGCTACGTTAGCAGCACTAGGATCATACGGCAATGACTTATTTACTGAAAAGGAAGAATTACCGCAGCAACTTTTACCGGTCAGGGTATTCTGAGATTAAGTTACAGGCCTAAACAACACGATTTCATCATTACATTCACTTCATTTACTGAAATCCGTGCATAAGCAGGTTCATGATATACTGTGTAAATGACTATTTAAGAATTATTTACCACGTTTCACTCCTCTATTAACAACACATTAACTGCCCTTGCCTATTCTTTCTCTGCATTTTCTCCGCTACTGGTCCCATATATAGAAGCCATGTAACCATACCTGCATTATAGTCTGAGAATTCACAAAGTTAGAGATGCAAAATGTACTCTGACATATCTTCAGTTTGTATTCACATGACCACAGCAAATTTAAACAACCAGAGTCTTCCTAAACTGACTAGGGGCTCATTTAGAACCTTAATTTTCATAAAATATAGCAGAAAAGTTGTCATCGTCTGTTCAACACATCTCTAAAATATAACGGTTACCAAATTAGCCAATTTAGATACAGAACCACGTCTACAATGAACTCAAAGAACACATGAACCGTCGATTTCTTAGTTATATTTAATTGAAGTTGATCTAGTTATTAGTCTTTCGTATACTAGGGTTTTATCATTGGAACCGGTTTTCCCATATGACCAACGCACCCAGAAGAGGTTAGTTCGTAAACGATTGTAAGCAGTAAAACCAAATGGGGTACATCATATATAAAGGTTTTGGGTCTATTGATACCCCTTTTAGTCTCACTTAAAGGTTTTGGGTGGTCTAGGGTATTGATACCCCTTTTTATGGACTATATAAAGGGGTATCAATACCCTAGGCCTCCCAAAAGGTTTAGGGGGTATTATTATAGTGCATATAAAGAGGTATCACTACCCTAGGCCTACCAAAACCTTTAAGTGCTGTACCTTTTTGAGTAAAACATAAATGTAGATGTTATTTAGGTTTCGAGGATACCAATTCCAGAGACATCCCTGGTTCTTATACATGTACATGCAAGGTGTATAGCACCTATACGCGGGCACTCAGTTTTAGTCTCATCAGAAAGACTGTTTCTAATTTTAGTTGGTCAGCCCCGGGAATCAAA
>JAFMSR010000001.1:47730336-47925750 GCA_022818135.1 Saxidomus purpurata | reverse complement strand
AGATTATATTATCCAAACATAAATTATGTGTTATATAAATGAAAACAACTTTAAGTACAACATATATCGAAAATCGAAATATGTGTCTTTTCAGTACAAAAAAATCGACAAAGAGACCTTTTGTAATAAATCCCTATCTTCCGATTAATTGTACAACAACTTTACTTAGATTATTAAATGTTTTACGGTACTGCAACATATTTTAAAACGCTGATTTTACCGATTAACTTGATAATACATGTACATGTACTTGCAAATATTCTATAACTTTAATACGTTTTTGAAGTTATTTAATTTGACGATCGTTTAAGGGAGTGTCTTTTGTCTGTCTTTATGTTTTTTATCTGTAACAACGTATGTTTCCCCGACCCCAATACCCCCGCATTGAACTAGGGCATTATAAGATTGAAATATATGTGGTACAGTAACAAGGAAGAAGGTCAAGATTTCGAAGTCAAAATCAACATTAAAATCTTGCAAAATGGTACATGAAATACAGAATGGTGTGGGGGTGTTTATTTGTTATTGAGAAATCAAGGGCAATAACTCCACTAAAATCAATGAAACGACACAGACTGATGATATGCAAAAGTAGACATGGTACCCATCACTCATGTGTAGTTTGATTGAAATGCATCCAGTCATGTAAGAGAATAAGCACAGACATTATGCAAAAGAACGTGTGCACTTAGGTTTTCGTCAATTTAAGTAGTTTAATTCGGCTATCAAAAGTAATGTGGGTACCAAAAACAAGAGTATATGACAAATTTCTATTCATTGTCTTATTTTCAAAATTTTGATACCTAAGTTTGGATTTCTTTGCATTTCTCAAAGGTAACTTTGTTTCAATATCAACGTGTGTAATCATCTCTTCATTGAAGCATTATCAGAAATTTTCGCCTGGTTTTTTGACGTCCAAAAAAAAGACTTTTTGATTTATTCGTTGTTGTATGCTGACGTATTGCTGGCCATCATCGTAAGTGTAGACAATCAGAATCTGCAAATTATTGGTTAGCATTTCGGTATCCATTACAGCATGTACATCCCGAAGCCTATTAACGCATGCAAAATGTCTATATTTTTTATATTATAGTTATTTAGGGAATAAATTCATGCTGTCAAAAATAGAAAAGACAGAGACACATTATGGTCAAGGTTTATCACACTACGAAGATCGTTTTTTGCCTATTTAAGGAGGAGTTGTGGGGCCGGAGCATCTAGATTGATATTGGCTTTCCTTTCGGTACCAATAAGTCAGTTAAGCAAAAGTGACGAAACACAATGTTAATTTTTTTATATTATAGTTATTTACAATGAAATCATGTTGCAAAAAAAGAAATGCAGAACACGTTATGTCAAGGTTTCTGACACTCCGAAGCCAACTTTTGTATCGTAAACGAGTTTGTCCGGGGCCGAACATCTATCGTACATTGATTATTGGCTAGCAGTTTCGGTACCTGAATAATTTCAGCCCGGGAGCCTTCTGACCCACAAAATGTATTTTTACGTCACCTACGTCGACCCATCTTTTTTTTTTAAACATATTACTTAGTTTGATGTATTTACATTTCTGCAACGGACTATTTTTACGTTTCAATATCGTATGTGACTTACTATTCATATTGACTGGCTAAAATTGTTATTTCTAACATAAACAAGGTTGTTGATTTTTTTCTTGAGTAAGAGCATTTTCAATCCATCTAAATTGTTTAGTACGCCTCTCGACCAAACCTGTGATTTTCATTTTCATCCCTATCCTGTATTTGCACAATTGCTTCAAATTTGGTGAAAAGGGCATTGACCGGTGCAAAATAAGCTGACGGCGTTTTGGTTAAGGAACTGTTGGGTGATACACGCTGTATGAGGCTGGGCATTGTCGTGCATGAAAATGGAAGGCCTTTGTCGCTGTAAAAATGGCACTGTTTCAGGCCGCGAATTTGGTCGATTTATCCTTGATCGTTAAATTTGCCCTGTACATACAGGAGCTTGGTCTGTTCCTGGACATATTCAAATCTACCCTAAACCATTACGCTTTCTTTTGCACCAAAATATCCATTTCTAAAATCACAAGTGAACAACTCCGCTAATGTCGTTGAACCAGAAGACACGAACCCGGCTAACATTGTACTGACTCATCTTGAGATCTTGGTCTTTTTTTGCACAGACAAACTGTAACATTCATCCAGACATACATTCGATGACAAGAATATAGCAAAATTTCTCCACTCGGTAGACATAAGAAATAGTCTGTCTTTAAAATTCTTTAAATGTAAAACTAATGAAGTCCGAAATATGTTACAGAATGTTGAGAGATACGAAACCATCGTTTCATTCGTTATTTACTTAAGTAAAATACATTTCCATTTGTACTGTTAATTCACAGCTAAAAAATGTGTGAATGAAGACCAACTATTATTATGTTGCTTATAGGATATCGCTGTAGAACTGGCATTCAGTTCTGTATATTCACTTGCATTTTTTGAATTATCGCCTACTTCTTTTATCTCCTAAAAAAAAGTCTATTCCTTTTATTTTTGAAATTGTTGCTGATATTGCTGGCGATCCTGGAAGTATAAGTCAATTTTACTTCGAGTTGTTTTACATCCTTGAATTCATTCACAACAATTACGAACTGTAAAGTATAAACGCATTAGCAAACTTATCACTGTTGGTTAAAAAAGTTTTAGTGGTAACTTATCAGCTGTCAAATAGAATGTTCCGGACGCCTAAGAGAGATATCTTGGCTAGGTTTTATCACACTCAAGCATTCCCCGGGTTATTTGCCTATGGCGGAAAAATTTGCAGTAGTGTCAGAATGTGTTATTCCTTTCACCAAAGTCATAAGAAAAGTGACAAAACGCGTTTTTTTAGATAAAGTACATTTCCCATAGGCAGTACGTGTATTTCGATGCAAAAATGCGCTATTCGTTTGTAAACTATCGTAACTACTCCGGACCATTTTTATCGATTTCGGCTAAGGTGTAAAACATGCATTGAAATAGTAGCTGTTGAAAATTTCAGATCCATATTCGGGTAACCATTCAAGATATTCAAACATAACTATATATAAAAGTGCTTATTTTTTTTTGCAATCAGTGTAATATTTAAAATATCAAAGGAAAACACCGGACTAGACATTGAACCAGAAGACGTCAGATGTCTGACCCAAATTTTAAGCTGACCATCTCCGATATATTTTGCTTTTTGTTAATTTGAACAGTACAACCTTTCATCTAGACATTAATAGACATACAGTGTCGATCACGTCAAGCGTATTGCATTCATTGTTTTGTCTCCTGTAGACATAACAAATAGTCTGTTGGTTGAGATGTCAATCCAGATATTTTCTTCGCCTTTGCTTAAGGTAAAACATTCCATTTGTTCGGTATTCACAGCGTAAAAATGTTTAATTGAAGCAATAAAATTATTATGTTTCTTTAGGTTTTCTTAAAGACAGCTATTTCATGCGCCTGATGTACTTCTAGTTTGATATTATCTGCCTTCTTATTAATTCTTATAATTTATTTCCCTTACCAGCAAAAATGTAGAATAGAGCCCTGTTAAGTATTTAAGTCGCTTGTCCAAAACTCCTAATTCTTGTTCTCCAATTGAGTGCTGTGAAATAACATTGTTAAAATTAGCACTATTTTGCAAACAGATTGTATCAGTACGATCTTAATAGAATGTATGTCACTATGTGATAGGTCACTTCATTCTCCACTTGTGATATTGAAATATTTGCTCAATACTTCAATTGTATTTATTATTACATTTGTTTTTGTAAATGTCTTATGCCCTTAAAGGGCTTGACTTGACTAATAAACTTTGAAACATTTTGTTTTGTTTAGAGAATTATGTTATCGTCTAGCCTGGTGGCGAGGCTAGTTATTCTGCAATACATAAACAAACACCTAACATATATCATGGTCACGGACTAGCAATCACTAAACCTCTCACTGACTGAGAGTCCTGGGTTTGAGCTCCGTTACCAACCGACTCCTTATGTGAGAAATTGGCATTCTTACGTAGGATAGGTTTCTAATATGTGCTTTATCCAAATCTTGGTTTAATAAACAACAAAACTTCTGCTGAAATAGGCGTTGAACCCCTCGCCCCCACCCCGAAACAAAATCTTAGTACAGCATGACGTTTGTTTGTCAAATATTTTGAAATCTAAGAATCTTCCATTAGTCGAAATGGACTGAAATATTCAACACTAGGGATCTTGATGAGCCATTAGAGATTTATAAACGAGCCGCGGATTAAAATGAAACCATGATTGCTATTCTCAAAGGTCACAACAGGCTTGTCATTGTGAAGTTTGATTAATGCATTGCGGTGCAATCAACCATAATATGGGTGTTTGAGGCTGAAACATCATTACCAAATTGCTCCACTGTGTAAACTGAAAATAACTTTATTTTCATTTAATATCTTGAAATATTTTAAAGTATTTTGTATTCCATTACCTTAAAGGCTCAGGGGCATAATTACAACTAGCTCTTATTTTATCAAGAACGATGTCATACCGGTGGAAATGACCTTTATTTGTTCCAAAAACAAATCTAACTGCCTTTTAAATAATTTAGTACATGTTAGAGATACAGACGAGTATTTTTATCGATGATATTGAAGAAAATAAAAACAGGCCTATAAAGTTGTCTTATGGTTTCTATTTGCCCAAGAAATTCTTATCAGCAATGGTAGCGTGAAATAATAACAAATTGAATGCTTATTTTATGTTTTCCAGTGAATTATAGAGTTTTCTCAGTGAAATAAAAGTGAAATCCACAGTTTTGAAACCATTTTTACTTTCATGGTTTTTGCAATCTTTAACCCGGAATAACGTCAAAAAGTATACCGAGCGTAATTAATGCTGGTAACCATGCGACGATGACGTCGTTAAAATGACGTCATTTGTGCTACGTTTTCTGATTACGTTTCCCGCGATTTTCGATATTTCATAGAAACGAACCCAATAAAAGTAGAGTTTTAACCATAAATAAACATAAAAATAATCGGTATCGATGTAATATCAAGTTAATTTCCCTCGTGAAAATATCACTTTGAAATTATAACGTGATATTAAAATGAAACCATCAACTATCCTCTACATATCAGGGGTTACAGGCAACGTCTTGAGATGGATTCCTGTCGTATCATATTACCAGTTGTGAAGCAGAGTCCAATAAACTGTCCAAAGAGCATTTAGAGAAACCAGATCTTGTTTTATGTCAGACTGACTTGTAAAATGACTCCCGGAGAAGCAGGTTTTCAAGTTTTATGAGATATTCACTGTTATCTATGATAGCCTTGCTGATGAAGCACTTGTAAATTTCAGCAGCTTTCTTGAACAGCTTTGTAAGACAAAGAAAGGCTTTCTGGCAACGCTTTTTCGTGAAGAAGCTACTACTACTTTAAAACGAAAGAAAGGCATATAGCAATTTCTCTGCTAAACAAAGTTATTTTGTCAACAAACTGTACAAAACGGTTTCCTTATATGAATACATAAAATTGTTCCTTATTGGCATTGTGCCCCCTCCAGTGGTGTTACTGGTCCTACATAGTGTGCCATATACGTTTCACGCGAAGACTATTTTCGACCGAATATATCACACGTGTGACATATGCGGTCGAATTTTTCCTCTCGTGTGATATATACGTTCCGGGACATATACGGTTCAACAATGCTCTCTTTCCTCGGACACTTGAACATACATTTAGTTCATACTTATAAAAGCATTTCTCTGTCTCAGGAAGGCTACCAAATCAGTTAAAATATTCGATTTTCTCTCTTTATCTTCGGTCCAAATTTTTGTACTATGTCTTATTTCTTTACACACTACATTTCCTAATTAGATCTATAACAGAATCATTTTCCTCAAAATAACAAGATGATAATTAATCAGCCTGACGCATGTGGCTCTAAATCACCTTGTCTCTTACCGCCTTTTTTCCATTTATAATTCCCTTATCTTGGGAGTTGGACGTCTACGGACATTTTCCTGGCAACAAGGCAGAGTGATTATGTGGGTCATTTGCATTGAGACAACAGCCCATGAATTATCCCATTCGTCTTTTTCCACACGTAAACTAATGATTTATTTCATGTCTTGCCATGGTTGTCCTTTTAGAACAACATGGTAAACGGCATGCTACTCAGATGTCACCATAAAACACATCCACTTTTGTTGTACGCTTGTGCTAATATTGATTAGGCTCATCGATTTCACTTTTCATGTTTGATCATAACTCTTTGCGACCCATTAAAGAAAACTTATTTTAGTTTCTACGCAACTAATGTGCAACTCGTACTAATGAAAAGTAATAACCAACAGGTAAACAGTTTATACGTTTCTGTTTGTTTGCTCAAAAAGAAAGAAACTTCGGCTAAACGGAGTAATCAGTTCTCGACAGACAAAACATAAAGTAATCCATAATCGTGTTGATCCTCTTCAACAAACATACTGATTATCTGATCTCAGATTAAAGGTAAATAAATTTAGCAAATTGTTTCCCGTAAAATATCAAGAATTTCGTTGAAATGAACAGCAAAAAGCGACAGACTAGGTATTACTAGAGCGTTTAGTTTAGCATGAACTATAAATAATATAAGTTCGATACAAGATGGAAGTAAAACCTACCAGGTAATAGTTTCTGTTTTTCTTGAAAATAGGCTTGTTATTGACGTTTGGCAAGACTGGTATGTAATAAAAATTGAGAGCTAGAATATAAAATATATCACTTTAATAACTTAAATTGCGAGTGCTCTTGGAGAAAATGAGCAATCAAGATATAGTATTGAACTCCTCGCCTTATGGTGTAACAGCCAAAATGCGCCAAACTATCGCATAATCCAAAGGAGCTGACAATGTTCTAAGTTCATCTATCTAAAAAAGGACATTTGTTTTCAAGAATTTACGAAAAAAAAGTAGATTGTTAATAAAAATATCAAATTAAGTTGTGTTTAAAGACCTCAGATATGAATACATTGTATAGCCAGATATTTCTCTATCAAAGTTACAATTGAAAGTGCAGTGGTGCGCCAGGATTGTATGTTCTCCCAGACATCTCAAATGACTATTCTTTTGCCGAAGCAATTTGCCACCATGATCTTGTCAATACAGGATTACTTTCCATGAAAATGATTGCAAAAGAAATGTGATACATCAATCGCTGTTGTAATTCGGGCTTGGAAACTTTAAAGCTGCTCGCTCTCAGATTTTGATAAAAGAAATAAAGTATAAAGAAATATAATCAGTAACATTGCAGTCATTACGAAGGCTTTAAAACTATTTCGTCTTTATTGATATGTCCTTTGAACTGTTCTAGCCCTTAAAGCTGCTCGCTCTGTTACCGTTTACCATAAATTTGACATTCTTATTCATAAATAAAAAACTAAAGGCTAGAATCAAAATTTAAGCAAAAATCTAAGAATGAATTTGCAGAAATCGATTGAAAATGACGGTTACACGGCACCGTTACACTGTATGTTTATATTGAAATTTCAAAAGCGTTTGCAACGCTTTTGAATTTGGAAGCGTATTTTCTTAAATTTAGAGATATACGTGACATTAATTCATACATGAGCCTTTTCATATGACCTTATGTTCTAAAATACGCTATTTACATACAGTTTGAAGAACTTTATTTTTTTACCGAAATCTGAGAGCGAGCAGCTTTAAAACAAAACCAATGAATATTTATCATTATTTCTTATTGATTAAAGTTTTATTTCTGATTGGTGCAATTTTACTTGAAAAAGTAGTGTGTTATGTTGAAAAAAGAGATAAACTATAATTGTAAGCGAAGTTTTACTTAAGAACCGGTATTACGGACAGCAGAATAAAATTACGAGAGCGTAATGTCGATGAAAAAACTGCAAATTCATTTCTTCATCTATTCAAGATTACTCTACTCTGCTTCCTTTTAGGCTCTTCTCTACAAATTGCTCTACGCTTCCATTCTTAAGGGAATTACAACAATTTATATTCAATGAACACACTGAATTAAAAAACAACACAAGACTGCAAATGGCTCATCGTTGGTGCAGATTGTGCTAGATCTAAGACATAAATTAGAATTAAGAACAAGGAATTTTCAAGACAGCAGTATTAAGTAAATTGTTGTTATTTTACGCTGCTGTTGGCAATGATAAGATGTCTGCTCATTGTCATTTCGAAACATTAGAGGAAATGTGTTACTATGGCAACCAGATGTGCAACATTAGTGTTTCTTTTCTATCGATTTTGTCTGATTGATTGAGTAGCGTCCATTATCAAATTTTTTAAACAAAAATCGTTTCACAAGTATTGTCAGTTATGAAAAACTGATTAAATAAAAACAGGAATGTTATATATTTTTTAATTCTTTGTCAGTTTTCTGAAACCTGTTGATTTGCATTATCCTGCAACGAAAGCTATTTGGTATTCACGTAGACGTTTCAGAGGCACTGCTTAATACCAGTAAGTAATAAGGAATCGATCCGGCCACAAAACGTCATTCTTTGTTTAGAAAAAATATTCTAAATGATTACATAAAGACAAAAAAGATATCAGGCAATGAAAACGCCTTTAATTTTCGAATATTTTACGCAAACAAAAGTTTGATATATATAAGTAGATGGATATGTCACAATGTTACTTACGCAATGATTGATGAAATTGAAGCAATCGCAAATGAAATTATATTGGCTTTTTAATAAATTGCCAAGAGATAACTTTGACGTGCTGTCCAGAAGCGACCCCAGAATGTAAATAATATTACGAACGAAAGGTCTTCGAACCCTAGTTAGAATTGCCACGCCTTACAATAACAAAAACATAATTCATGTTGCTTTGTTTCGTATAGTAATTGAATAGATTGTAAGTAGACGCTGAAGCGAAGTTATGATATAGCTTTTGACAAATTTATTAGGCAATTTTTTCAGAACTTGCATCATTTTCACCTTTTGCAAGAAACACCATCATAAGCATTTATAAACCAAAAACCAATTCTTTCTTTTTCAGTACAAGTACCAACGCATATCGTGAAGTGAAAGGGCAAAAAAGCAGTTCAGTTCATCCCTTTGAATTGTGTTATACAAAACTGCTGATTCAATAAATAAACACTGATAAATTTGAGTATCAGCTTTAGAAAAAGACACGATTTGACAAGTACGAAATTTGATTGAGCGATGTAATTATAGATTACCCTTCTGTTTGGCAGGATATACTTTATTCGCAGTCTGCCTTAAAGGGACATACCCTATAACTGATGTCAAACTAAATAATAATAAGTCTTTGGAATTATTTTATGCATTCCAGTCATTACCGATTAAATCAGCGGTTTAAAATATGCTGCATTTCCGTAAACCATTCAATAATCTATGTAGAGTTGTTATTGTACAATTAATAGGGTGGATGTGATTTATTACAAAAAGCCTCTATATTTATTAATTGTTGTAAAATGACTCATTTTTTGCAAGTTCTTTTTCGAAATTGTATTTGTTTTAATCATTTTACGTTAATTGAACACATAATCTATATAATTTGCTAGATGTAGGGAGTGCATCTTTAAAGTTTTATTACAGGTTGGACTGTGTAAGAAATACTTTAAGCATTGCTTAATACTCTTAGAAAATATGTTTTTCCACAAAATAGGAATCGACGAAACAGCTCTATTTCTATATATATCACGGTGAAAGCCTTTGTTTTATGATACTTTGATCATAATATCAATATGTGTAATCAATATAACTTTATTACATAGATTGTAAAATTTTACGTGCAAAAATGCAAATTATTGCATAAGTCATTCTGACATTGTATTTTTAACGATACATTACAGGAACAACTTCTAAACTTCTCTCAGCGTATCTTTTATATATGAATTTATCTTTGAAGATATTTGATATAAATTAATTCAAATGTCATGACGAAGATGATTATAGTTATACCAGATTATATCCCCGTCATCAATATATCATTTGTAAGTAGTACATATTCCCAGTTGCGTGATTGCTTTCCATTAACTGGCGCCCCGAATGAGAGAATAGTATACGTTCACCAATTTGGTATATAAAATAAATTGTCTGAAATACCGACTGTAAATATATTTTTATCAATATAAGTTAAAAATATGTACCCTGATCAGGATGCGAACCCTTCACTTACAGGGCAAATGCTTTCCCGACTGTGCTTACCAACGGCTTGCACATGTTCTCCCCTATTGTAAGTCCATATCGTGACATGTGCATCAGGAATACAAACTTAATCCTTGTTTTTCTTAATCGAAATATTGACCGTTATTCACTGGTCGAGAGGTAGTATTACTCTACACTCATAATTAACATTAGTTTGGAGGTAACAACATAATTATGTTGATAGATATGATCTATTTACGTACCCAAATTATAACACCATTCATGAAAGACTGAAAACGCATTAGTATTCATGCGGTATTTTCCAATTAAAAGGTGCCTTACATAGTAAATGTTTTAATCCAAAAAATGTTAAACGTTTTACTTGTCATTTCATTGGCGGTTGAAAAGTTACCAAAGAGAAACGTAGTAATTCTTTTATGTCTGTACAAGGTTGCTATGATTTTCTTCCGAATTATCTGAACAAAGACAGGAAAATTTACGCCAACAGTTACGTAAATTTTATACACTGTCTGGCAACTTCCTCGTATTGCTTGTTGTGTTTCTAATTTATGATGCCTTAGACTCGGTATTTTGTGGTAATGATGTGCCATTTGCATCTTTCAGAGAATCATGTTTCTTGAATACGGTGCATCTATTTCGCATAAATTGTTGTTAATTTGAAAGTGCCGTCTCTCTTTTCCGGGCAATTTAAGCGAAGGAGCCTATGCTGCATAAATACAAAGTACTTTGAAGTATTGATTTTACATTTCTAATCTGAGTCCTTCACCGGTGTATTGCAGACATTTTATAGCCAAAACTGTATACCTAGACCTATATTGAAAGTTTTTCTACACTGTTTCCGAATAGGCATAATAGAACCGAAAGACAAAATTTGACATAAAATTATATTGATTTCCAAATCCACTAGTTTTGGCCAACAGGACTTTAAATGCTGTTATGTTTATAGATGTTTTTCCTTTGTTTTGGACCGACCCCATTATACGAAATCGTACCAGAATGAACATGACTTACTAGCCTTCATCGAGTGTATGTTGAATAGGGAAATGTGTGCATGTTTTGGTCAGATACTTATTAAAATTCCATTTCATACTATAACGATGTTCTACAACCAAAGCAGACAATACAATCATTCATGATTACATTTAGTATGACCTTATCTCAGGGAACGGTAAGAATTTTGAAATTTTGAAATTCATATCGTAAATAGACATGCTTTGTAACGCGCACGCCGTATAAGCTCGTTTTTGCCCCGAAAACGAGAGGCTTCTTTGAAATGAAATAGGAAGTAAAATTTGAAACCTCGTTTTCACATGAAACAGATGCTCCCATTTGTCTATATGGTTTTGATCAACGCTTAGTGTATACGGTCTTCTGTCAAGAAAATTTTATATACGCTATATCACAACATGAATTAAAGGGGCTGATTAGTTTACACATTTATCGAACCTTCAATAAGAAATAAAAATTATTTAAGGCTAGAATATGTGTTGAAAACATAAACATTATTTGCGGTAACGTTCAAGTCTTAATTACATCCCTTAGAAGTCAAGTTTTATCATCAATTATGCAAATATGTTAAACAAATACTAAACAATTGGGCATATATTGTATCTGTTTTGTAAGTGGCATTTCATGTTAGCTTAATTTGTTGAGTTCTGTAGAAGTTAATTTATTTTCATTTTATTATTGAATGTGATAACTTATAATCAGTACGTCGTAAGCAAACTTTGACATACATATATTTCAAATATATACTGTCTATGAACATTGTATAGTAAGTGGATACTAAGTTTGGAGATGAAAATAGGCTCAATCTATAGTGAGACGTTACATTTTTTCCATGTTTGACGGTGTTTGATAGTATCAAGTTAAATTAAATTTGTTTTATTTTACAGAAGTAAGTTTTGTTTTACGATATATCATAAAATATTTGAGAACAATAATTGTACACATCAAAGGTAGAAACTTGATTTATCCTTTTATTGAATGACCCAAGTCCAGAACCCGTACCCCCTGAAGTAACATCCATATTATTGTAACTACCTCTTACGGACGTCTGTAAGTACATTTTAATGAAGGTAAATGGTTCTGATACACGCACACGCTACATCCCACGAATCTCGCGCAAAAAAAAAATTTTAATGTTCTTTAGTTTTTATCTTTTTTTGACGTATCGCATACTTTTGATATAAGTGGATGGACGCGTTGCTAACCAACTTCGTTATATTCCAATCAATCTGCAAATTATTGCCTACTTAGGTACCGGAATAAGCAGTGTACTACCCGGGGGCCCTTCTGCGCAAAATGTGTATATTTTTTTATTATAGTATTTTAATAAACATGTTGCAAAAAAGAAAAAAGAAAAAATTTTTTATAAAGGTTTTGAAAAAAAAAAAAAAAAATTTTTTTTAAAAAAGGGGTGTTTTGTGGGGCTGTTCTACTCATGTTTGTTTGGTATAATAAGCGTTCTCCCGGGGCCCTCCGAAAACAAAATGTTTATTACGTCACCTCGTGACCATCTTCCGTCGCCTTTTTTGATATTTTTTTCGTTTGTGTACTAGGTGATATGAAGTACAAAAATAAATATAAAGTTAACATTTGGTAGTTTCTTTATTCCGAAAGAGACGTAATTCATTTTGGGCGTGGCATAGACGTGAAATGTCCGCGCCAAAAAAGCACTTGGTCGAGTTATGTCATAATTGACCACGTGACCTCGATCGGAACACTTCGGCGCCAAAGGATTTCCGCGACCTGCTCGAAACATTTGTAGTACGTTATTTAAGTAAAGATATTTTGACAACTAAATATAACAGATATAAAGGTTACATTCCAAAAGAATATATTAAAAATGTTTCCTCCATTTCAGATGAAAAACCGAAATGCGAACGTGGCAGATTTCTGTCACAATTCCCTATAGAGGGAGCTTCTGCATGCCAGGCATATAAATCGGGTACACTGAACTTTTTAGCTAGTACATAGCCCAAACAAATTGTAAAAATGTGTTTTTTTACCGGTGCATTGCTAAAGTTATATAGTCAAAACAGTATACTTAGACCTATTTTGAAAGTTTTACCACAGTGTTTTTAAGAACGATTATAAAATTGCAAGACAAAATTTGCCCATTATCACTTTGCAAAAATACAATAAGTTCCGAAACATTACCGAGATTGTATGCTTGATTGAAGATATTCCTTCTTAGGGATGGTAAGTGACATTTTGTTTCAAATGACTCTATTAAGTACAATATAATTTTGTTAATGGCTTAGTGCTGACGATAAACATTTCATTGCCGAAATATTTGTAGGAATGGCAACCTTCCACGTATAGGCATTAAAATAAGATATATTTACTTTGTATATTGACGGTATATTTATTACATGCATTTCTGTTCAATGACTATTAAAAAGAGACTTTTTCAGCTAATGTGCCCTCTAGACTAAAACTGGGATGGGTGTTCAGCAGAACACTTGTGTCGCCCTCTTACACTTTGCCAGAATAACCAATAATTTTGTGACAAAATCTAAGTACAAAAAGGGACATAACTCTGTCAAATATTACCTTGACCTACAAAATTTGGTGGCATAATGACCCTTTTGTCATAAGCAATACAATTTGAAAGTTTAAAGAAGAAATCTTAAGAAATGGCAAAGAGCTTTGTTATGTTAGGGAGACAATGCACTTCAGCGACATTTTGAAAGACAAATAAAAATAACGTGTTTTATCGTGTGATTGACATCAACATTAACTGAGTGGTATATCCAATAAATATATTGGCTAATTTTTACAACTATATGTTTTAAATCACTTGATTTACCAGTTGCGATCGACACATTAGTTGATAGATACACAATTCTAGTATTTTTTTGTTTTATTGTTTGCTAGCGCTGGTACGCTTCCATTTTCCCGATAACATGTAGAAAAGGGATTAACACGATTTGAAATATTATATAAGTCCTGTATAAGTTTTCATCACATATACTGTTTTCAATATTTTCAAGGTCATTAAAGATGCACATCCTAATACTGGGAGCATTTTAAATCACATAAAACTATAAGCAAACCTATAATTGAAATATCAAGGTTTAAGCTGAAAAGTGAAGTAATAACCGGTAAAAGTAGCGAAATAAGTCCTGCTAGCCTTCGTTGTCCTGCTCGCATTCCAATGGGAGCTACACAATTATAATGAACCCCTCACTATGCAACGAAGCAAACGCCTAACAAACTGCTCCCTCAATCAGGCATAACTTATTCCTACCATCAGGTTTGTCCCTAAAATTATGTAGAATTGGTGAAAATAATTAACACACAAGACAAATAGCCATGTCGGTAATGTCCTAAGGCAAGACACAAATAACTACATTGCAGCTCTCTCTTGGTTTAAACAATATTTTATTGAGAAATCACATGTTATACATACTAATATACAACAGCATAAAGGATTGAGTAGAAAGCTCTAGTCTTATTTATAAACTCTCTCCTTAATAGACAGCTCTCTCTTCGATGTTGATTCCATCTGTAATGACTCTCTAGAGACATCAATCTAAGTACTAAGAACTTGTTTCACACTAGAGAATTAATAAATGAGTGTGAATTAAAAGATGAACTGCGTGAGACTAGAGAGTAAATACGTTTTCCTCCTTTAAAGGAAAAATAAAAAAAAACAGTTTGTACCCTATATGATGAATACTGAAAGGGACAAACCCTATTAAGTGATGTCAAACTAAATAACCCCAAAACATAAATAATAGAATCTTTTAAAGTTTTAATAACTTAACCTAAAAGTTTCAGCTATGCATTCCCAGTCATCATCGATAAAATCAGCGGTTTAAAATAAACTGCAGTACCGTAAACCATTCAATAATCCATGTAGAGTTGTTGTTGTACAATTAATGGTAGAATGCGATTTATTACAGAAGGCCTCTATATTGTTTAATTGTGGTAAAATGAGGCATTTCGCCTTAGGTTCTTCTTTGAAATTATATTCATTTTACGTTCATTGAACACATAATCTACGTTTCCAGAATATAATGCTAGATGTAGGGAGTGCCCCTTTAATAGAAAATACCCCAGGCCCGGGTCCGGTTTCACACTCACTCAGTACTTAGATAATGTGACGTCCTGTCCATGCAGTTTACGTTCTGAAAGTTATACATTGCTTTTCATCATATTTCAAGTAAATAAAAATGTTCATATTCGTATGTTTCGAATTTTCTTTTCCGTTTGTTCAATAAAACTGATATCCAGAATCCTATTTGTACAGACTGTTTATAATATGCTGAATGGCGATGTGCAGATAATTTAATAAAAAATATTTCAGTCAGCATATAATCCCAAATTATGATTCATCATTTTAAACCAATCATAGACATGAAAGCTGTATTGTTTGAATATGTAATGTTATCAACCCATGCAATGTCGGCTAATTTTGTAAATATAACTAAAGTAAACAGATTCCGAATAAGAACCGCAGAAGTACATCATTTTACAATGATACGCAAACATAAGGGATGATTTATTATATATATACACCCTATAGAAATAGTTAGGAAATCTTAAAGCGACTGCACTCCAAATTCTTAGTAAATTTTATTTTTTTGGTAAAATCAATATATATTCAATTTGTCAGCATCAAGATTATTTTCTTTGTGTAAGAGGAGCTAAAAATAAAGGCAGAAAAAATATTTCCCGAGCCAGGTTTTGAACTCGGATCTTTGCGCTTACAAAATTTTACAGCGGCTTAACCTACTACGCTACGGAGTCAGCTGATTTGATGCGAGTTAAAATATTGATATACCAAAGAGCCCACCCCGTTAGTCACGGGGTGATATATTCTACAATAAAAGTAAGCAAAACAAAACATTTTAATTGTTTCTTTTGTTCGAAAACTTGTCTCGTTATCATAATACAATGCCCCTGATACAGTAATGACAATTGTTTTCTTGAAATTGAAAATTTTCTTTTTTTAGCGTAACTTGTCCATCTGGAGTGCAGTCGCTTTAACCCGCCGGCCATTTCTTAAACTTTGTGTAGAAACAAAACATGTCTTTTGGAGTTTCTGTTACAACAAAATATCTAAGCCTGATCGTCATTTTAAAGAATGAAATATTTTGAACGTGAATATCAACAGCCAGGAATATTTACGCGGATTTTTACAAATTCTCTATTTACGAATATATCCATCCATTCATAAATCTTATTCAAATGCGCGACACGGGACAATCCCCATGATTTATAAATGTATAAAGTAAGATATAATCATACATTGTGAAATTGTACAAAGTAATATGCTTGCTCACAAGTTCATCAGTATTGTCATTTGTGAAGTTAGTTACTGAAATACGGTTGAAACGGGAAATTAATCTTGGGAACATAAAGTGCATGCCTAAGGATTTGTAACTGTTGCATTCTGTTCATATCTTCTTGACCAACTGGTATAGCCTTCAAAAATGAAGATTACAGAATAAAATAACAAAGGACAAACATTTTGAATACACAAATAATTCCAGCGTCTTCAGCGCTTTGATTAAAGATGCATCTGATTTTAGTGGTACGCATGTCTTTAAGGTCTAGAATAACGTTAATATAATTTATATACACATTCAATATAGCCTATCTGTTCATGTATGTAAGAAATAATAAATATGTCCTTGCATTTTATCGTTTAATAAAGTGCAGTCAGAGTTTATTGCGTGGTAATGAAATAGTGAATGCGTGGCACGAGTGATTTAATTGTTCGCATCCGGACTTCTCTACATTTATATAGGAAAAGTTGCGGAAAGTGTTAAAAAACATTTTTTCATCGTGTACCCAGAATAATGTTTTTTTTCCGTGCAAGGTTCTTCATATGCTGTACAATCCTGCATATCCTTTGTCTAAGTTTCTATGAATAGCAAAACCATGACATGAAATAACGTAGGAATTCTTTCAAATTATGACATTAACGAAGTTCTGCATTTGTACGTAATATTATTCTTAGATTGTAATTAAGATGCCTTAGTTTAAACATACTTATTCAGAATATGTGCAACACAAATGTAACGATATAAACACTGAAAGGGATTGAAACGAAAGACTTTGTCTTACGGAGTTCCTCTCCCTAAAGAAAAATAACATTATAAATTGAAACCACGACGGGACACATTTAAAACTGCTCGCTCTCAGTTACCAAAAAATTGATATTCTTATTCATAAATATAAAACTAAAGGCTAGAATAAACAATAAGCAAAAATCTAGGTAGGAATTTGCAGAAATCGATTGAAAAGGTCGGTTACACGGCACCGCTACACTATATGTTTATATTGAAATTTCAAAAGCGTTTGCAACGCTTTTGAATTTGGTAGCGTATTTTTCGAAATTTAGAGATATACGTGTCACTGACATTAATTTATACTGGAGCCGTTTTATATCACCATATGTTCTAAAATACGTTATTTACATACAGTTTGAAGAACTTTATTTTTTTTACCAAAATCTGAGAGCGAGCGGTGTAACCGACCTTATCAATCGATTTATGCAAATTCCTACCTAGATTTTTGCTTATTTTTTTATTCTAGCCCTTAATTTTATATTTAATGATTTGAATTTCAATTTTTTGAAAATTTTTTTTTTCAACGGTAACTGAGAGCGAGCAGCTTTAAGTTGATATTTACTGAAATCAAAATGAAGTATCACTAAAATAATTTTAGCTAGAAATCGACAAAATAAATTTAGGAAAAAAGGCAAAAATAAATAAATAAGTAAAAATAAACAAAAGGGCTATATTTGTGAGATTCATGTCCTTCGAAAAAACAATCAGAAGGCAGGAAAATCTTTCATGCTGAAAGGTCCAGAATTAATTCATACGTGTGTGGGTGGTGTTTGGTGTGTCTGTATTAAAATCCATTACTGGCCAGAATGTAATCGTGGGTAGCATGAAACAGCTTGATATTGGTTTTATAATCTTTTGTTTCATCTCCATAAAGAAGAGTTTTGAGTGCTGATTGATTGACGACAGAAAGGTGACTCAATAATGTTTTAAAGAAAAATATGATGATTAAAAGGAGCCACATTTCATGCTCAATGCCTTAGCTGTGAATACAGAATACTGACCAAAATATTTTAGATATTTGTTTTATGAAATGATACCCGAATAGTGAATGGCCGTTTGAAATAAAATGATTGGTATAACCAGTATATACTACTTCATTTCTATTAACGATATGATAAATAAAACATAATAAAAGTAATCTGTTGTACAAGGCCTCCGACTGCAGGAGCGTATTGGTGTAACATTTGCTACAAACTAGATGTAATCGTTAAAAGGACAATGTCTTTTTTTCAAAATCTGATGACATTCAATTCCAACTAATATTTCTTATCACTGTTTAATTATGATATCTGACAGTCTCTAGCGGAGAGGACGCAGACAGAATTCTAAGAAAGTGAGTAATCACCTTGCAGTTCTTGCGTCTGAAATATCTTTTTCTCGACGATGTTGTGAGAAAATGAGACAACAAGACGAAAAGGAACCGATACAAGTCATATCGGAACAGTAAATATAATGCAATAAAGACAAATTAAACGAAAAACAACAAGACATAAATACATTAACATAACTATTTCCGCCATTCAATATTTTAAGATGCTCAAATATAATGTACTGAGACATTTGTTTCATTCTAAGCAAAAAAGAAGACACCGTTTAATACATTTTATAAGAAGTTAATGTTACTGTATCTTTACCATAACTGTTATACATTAAAGATATTGACATCTGGCGCCAGTTGTGCAAATTTTGCCTAAATTATTTATTGCTGTACTTGAAAATGCACACAATTCTTTTGCAGACAAAAGTATACCAGCAAACAATCGCTCAATGGCATATTTTATTTTTATGTGCATATCTACGTCTTTATATGCACGAAATACGATGTATGACTCCTTTGAGAACTTGGAAATATACTAAATAATGGAAAACATTCTGCATGAGTTTTGCCATGGTAACGAGTAGCTACTTCTAAAAGTAAGAAGGCCATGATGGTCTTTTATCGCTTACTGAGTGCCAATGCCCTTCATGCAAAGTCCAACACATCGCACAAACATCCATATAAATCACACTTTGCTTTTAACCCAAGTTTGTTCACAATATATCCAGCAAAGCTGTTTATCAATTTAGAACCTGGGGGCATTATTTGTACAAAATTGATTGATATCCAGTAGGCAATGCTACACACCAAATATCTAAGCTCTGGCATTTTTGCTTTTAGACACGAAGTGATTTCCCAAACAAATTTGTCAGAGGACCACTAAAAAATGCTACATACCAAATATCATCTAAGCTCTCGGCCTTGTGGTTTTAGAGTAGACTTTCCTAGTTGAAGCTCTGAAGGCCATATTGGTCAGCCAAGCAGAACCATTTGACAAATTTAAGAGAGCTTAATGCCAGTATGCCATGAAGTGGTTTAATAGAAGAATTGACGGATGACGGACATTCATTTAGGAAATAGATTTCACTTTTGAGTGATATACCGGTTAGTATATCACTGTGGGGAGTGTAAATGCGTAGTAATCTGATCACGAAGGCCGAAGGCCTGAGTGATTAATTACGAAGCATCTACACGACACACAGTGATATAATAACCGGTATATCACTCAAAAATAAAATCTATTTCCATTCTAACACGTTAATCTAAACAAAAAATGTTCGATAAAGCGCTTTCATGAAGTCGCTGTCTTGAAACTTGTAGTTTTCCGTGCATTCCTTGCATTTCGTGAAAATTTGGCTGTTACTTTTTACTTCTCAAATAAAACATTATTCGTCTTAATTTTGTTGTTTCTGATATTGCTGGCGATACCGGAAGTGCTGAAAATTTTACTACGATTTGTTTAACATCACGTAAATTCATTAACAACAATACCAATCCAAGCGTATTAGCAATTAGATGTTGTGTGAAAATTACACGGGAGGGAATTTCAGCAGTCACAAATAGTTCCGGACGCCCAGCGTGATATACTTAATAGTTTTACCACGCTCAAATCCGTCTTTGTGTATATTGGAGAAATTTCCAGTAGTGTTAGAATGACCCTTAAAGCTAACGCTAAGCCACTGGCTAAGCTGAGCTAAGAAATCAATTTAGTATACTTGTTAAATTTAAATATGTGCACAAAGAAATCAATGTTAAACAAACGCACTTCCTTTTTACAATCTTTTTACCTGTTTAAACAGAAATTTACTCTTGTTATAGATTGGGAGTGCATTTAGCAGCACGGGTTATGAACGGATAACTTGAGCCGGGGCTTGTACGGAAAGCAAGTATCTGACTGCACGGGTCAACAATGTCACAAGGATTTGTGAAGAGTTAACATGGGACTGGGCGAGCGATCCACAATACGAACCGGGATTTTCGTATATTCGGAAGACAGAATCTTTTGAAATTTATCAACCAGCGGTAAACTGAAATATTACATATTTGATCAGAAATGCTAAAAGGCACTTTTTTACATGTATTTTCCAAACATTAAAGTATAATCAAACTATTCTCTATCAGAATGATTTTTCTTCTCTTTCTTTCAGAAAAATCATTTGTTGTAAAAAGATTATATAAATAGAGACGGAAATCCCGTTGATATAGTTTTTCTAAAAAAAGTTTAACATTTGTGAGCAAAGATTGTACATTTTATTGGAACTTCTAAGAATATAAAACTATTTTTATTACATAAGATTTATATAAAGGTAATTTCTAAATGTAAAATAAAGCGTTTTCATAGATTATTTTACCTCTTCTTATAATTCATGTTTTGTTGTTAACTTTGTATTGTTGCATGAAGTTAGTGTGTGATTGTTCACATAGCTATCGTACCGCTGCACACAATAGGTAGTGTGTTACTGTTCATTTAGCTTTCTTGTACAGTTTGAAAACAAATCTCCATGACGAACATTCTGCTCTGAATCCAGCCGGGACCTAGTTACACATTTCGAATGCCTTGTTTTACATACAAGGCAGTGTCTATTTTCTGTCACATTTCAAACATTGCAAAAGAAAGCCCAATTCTTAAAATCTTTTAGATCTTGACAAAATCAATATTTTACACATACGCAAGCTATTTGATTTCGCTCATGACCTCTGCTCAACTTTTTCTATATGGCAAAATTCGAAACTACCATTAAAACTGTACACTGCTACCATAAAGTAACATTAATACTTCATTTATCATAGCTCACACGCAACTAACACAAACAAGTATACCGTACGGTACTGCAGGTTTGTTTTATTTCATAAAAAAAATGATGCTGTTTTTCAATTGTTTTTCATGACTTCATAAACTGACTGAAACTAACTGTTAAAGTTTTTGAAATTGTTCCAAGTATGTGCAAAATATTTGTATGAGAAATTGCGACATTTTTGTTGAACTAACCGAAGGCTATATATATTATTGTTGGAACAGTTTAATGACTCGAATATATAAGGAGCAATAATATGCTGAGTTTTGTAAACGAGTACAGCTGAATGGCTGAATCCTCGTTTGCAATATCAGGCATTAAGTTATAGTGATCCAAATGTATTTATTAAAAGATTGCTCGTTTAGCTTTCTCGTAAAGTTGATGTTGCTATTCACGAAGCTTTGTTGCAAAATTTGCATTGATCAACAATAAATTTACAA
This sequence comes from Saxidomus purpurata, assembly GCA_022818135.1. Lineage (NCBI taxonomy): Eukaryota > Metazoa > Mollusca > Bivalvia > Venerida > Veneridae > Saxidomus > Saxidomus purpurata. Next base: position 47,903,965 of record JAFMSR010000001.1, on the reverse strand, counting down.
CAAAGTCATACTATCTGTCATATATAGAAAATGGAACGAAAAGACAGAAAGACATATATATATTTTGTGGACCGCCTCCGTTGGCGATTGGTTAGAGTCGCTGACTTGATCATCAATGTAACCTCTCATAGATTGAGGGCCATGGGTTCGCACACTGCTACCGACCATGTCTCTTTATGTGAGAAAGTTGGCAGTTTCTTACTGAGGATCGGATTCTATTACTGTTTCTACCCAGAAACTGTCCGCCTGTTAAAAAGACCAAAGTTGAAACAGGCGTTAAACAACATATTTTGTGCCTTCTGAATATTAGTATTTCTCCAAAAAAAATTTTTTTTATAACTGCGGAACGGTTGATCGCATGGTTCTCAAATTCACAAGATCAACATTCAAGGTCAGAATAACTTTAAACGACAGCACCGTTGTCTCATCAACTAGAGAACAGTTTATCACAAGGTCGTCTTACTTACAACATACAAGGTCACAAAGATCTTAACGTAAAAAATGTTCAATAAATATTAGGAGAACAGTTCAGCGTTGGTTCCTTGAACTCTTGAAGGTGGTAGGTCACAATGAGTAGATGTCCCTCATTGATTTAAGGTTACAAGACCAATATTAAGTTAGCCTTCAATTATGTCCGACCAATAACTAGAAAACCTGTTTTGCTTTTAGGTCAGAGGTCAAGGTCATAGAACAGAACAGAACAGAATTTGATTCACAACTTTTTGTATGTTTTTGGTATGTGGCATTCCCTGTTTGATATTATTTTTTATTTTTTGGACAATAAGTACATCATCACATAAACATAAATATTATATGTATATACAAGGTCAGAATGGCAATATTCAATTTTCAACGAAATACAGCAACATATTTCTAAGAGGATGAACTGTTATTAATTGTGTTAAGTTATGCAAATTTGATATAAAGAGCTAAGTTTTTAAAAATATTCTATAAATATTTGAACGATTGGTAGTAAAAACGTTTAAAGTCTTTTTTCTCATGTTATCATAACAAGGACAAATAAGTATGATACTTATCTTCCAAATCATTTGTATTACAATAAGAGCAGTACCGTTCATTTCTAGGTATTCTATTGTTACTATATCTTCCAGTATGAATATGTAATGAGTGAGACGACATTCTGATTTTGCTAATAAATACTCTTAAGGTAGTAGACCCCAAATGGGCACCAATTCAAATCATTAAAGGCTTAATATTTTCTTAATCTGTATCATTTCCTGGATTTAAAAACAACTTTTAAAAGAATTTTACCGTGAAAAAAAAAGTTATAGGAATTTGAATAACCCTACCCCCATTTTGGAATTATCTATAAAATGACATCACACAAGAGATAAGAAAATACATGTATTTCATTTATTATTCAAAACTTTGGTACAGATTTGGTATCAGAGTAACAAGAACTATGTTCTCTTTCAAAAATTACACACTATTTACTATATAATCAACAAGTTTTATAAAAACTTTTATGAAATAATCAGATAATATTACAATTTTCATGTACTTTTTTGGCCATGTTCAATTTTGAACATCAAAGTTTTTAGAAAAAATCAACATTTTCTAGAAATGGGCCATGTCTTTTTGAAATTAAAAAGTTATCTATAACATTTTGGGAACAGCATGCCAAAAATTCACAATGTTTTACCGTCTCTATTTAAAATAATTTGATTTTGAAAATCTCCATCGACAAATTTAGATGTGTCTACAAGTAATAAAATCTTCAAATTAGCTAATACTGATTTGTAAAAAAATATTTAATTTCTTTTTTGTCTAAAAACAATATAAACATATGAAGAAAAGATTAGTGCAAAATAATGAAAACAAGGAAGAAAAAGGGGAAAAGAAATTGGTTTCGGCTGGATTCGAACCTACGCCCCCAAAAACCTCAAAAGATCTTCAGTCCAATGCTTAACAACCTAGGCTAGCTCATTACAAATGGAGGTTTTTATTAGGGGTGTACTACCTTAAGTTACTATGTAGTACATCTAAATAATATTCATAAGTAAACGAAGACTTAAGACTGGTATACAAAGTTAAAACACTGTTATTTTCTTTATCAACATGCCAAGTTTGGATGAATGAATCTACAATTCTCTGTTTAAAAATAGGTACAAACGCTTTAACCATTAACAGCAGTAGGATTATTCCAATATACCAAGTATTAGTCAAAACCATATTGACATAATAATTTTTTTTATCTTAGTTAACCAGTTATTTTTACCATTATTACAATCATTAAGACACATTCTAATATGCCTACGGTATATTTCTATAGTCAATTCGAGTGCATTAATATGATTAAAGCACTCGGAAAAGTAGGCGGAGTTTCGGACATGGAAGTAGCTCCTTTCGACTTTTCTAATTTACTCCCGCGCAAAAATAAAATATAGAAATGAAAATAATATCAGTATAAATACATCGGTAGCATGAAAAAGATTTGTTTAAGAACCTAAATATTATTTTGATTGCGTCAAGTAGGCCTTAGAATACCCTCACCTTGTTTTCCTTAAAAAAGGCCAAGAAATTCAGGATTAACAGTCATGCAATGTTTTGATTCCGGGAGACAAAACTATGAATGAAAACGTTTACGTCATCACACTGACGTCATTACTCCACGTTAAAACGTTGTACAGTTCAAATTAACGGTACGCATTTAAATCGATTGGCTGCTTTGTTAGGTTCTGAATCTGACGTCTTCTGCATAATGTCAGTCAGGTATTTCTTTTTTATATTTTATGTATTAGATGATTAAACTAAAATAAGTTTGTATAATATAGTTATGTTTGATATCTTGAATGGTTGCCCGAATAGGGGAGTGAATTCCAACAGCTACTATTTATGCTGTTTTTCACATTACCGCCGAACTGAAAAAAGTTCGTAGTAGTTACGATAGTTTTAAAAAAATCGGCTTCTAAGAATCGAAATAATCTATGTATGAGTGCTTTATCGAAATTGAAGCATTTCCCGTCGGTACTGTGCCTGCGTAATAATTCACTCGGGCTTCGCCCTCGTGAATTATTCCGCCAGGCACATCACCTCCGGGGAATGCTTCAATTTCGATAAAGCACTTAAGCCATAGATTATTTCTTAATTATATACACTCCTTAAGAATAATATTATCGGTTTCTATCAGCTTACACCAATATTTTAATATCTTTACGGATCTTGCTATGTATAAGGGATAACGCGCCAATTCTCCGTAAACATGCATTTGATGTTCTCGTATCAACTTTCAATACCATTTAACAAAACTTGAGGTGAACCCTTTCAATTTCTTTTGACTTACTATATCCCCAAATCTCGGCTGCAAAATTCAAAATTGACCCAACGAAAGAATCAAATAATTGGCAAAATATTTTTGGATTCACCAACCAGTTGTTCTTGATTTAGTGCAAAATTACCCGTATAGTTAAAAACGGTTCCCAAATAGTTAAAATTGTTTACGACTTCTAGCTTCTTGTTTTTATAAAATAATTCATCATTCGATAAAAGGCCTCCCCTTTTCCTAAATACCATTGCCTTTGTTTTGTCAATATTAACATCAAGACTCCACTCTGTACAATAAGCGTGTAACAAATTTAAACTGTTGTTTATTTCTTCCGGAGATTTGCCTAATATAACCATATCGTCTGCAAAAGCAATAATATTGCAATGATATTATTTAACTCTATACCACATATATTATCTTGTTGTAAAAACAACTCAAAGTCATCTATAGATAGAGAAAATAAAACCGGTGAAATTACCTCCCCTTGACGCAACCCTACTGCATATTCGAAGAAATCCGAATAGCTCTTAGACTTTAATCTTTGATACATGTTTTTATAATACACAACAATTTACCTCTGATATGATTTCTATGCAATATCAGCCACAGGGCATTTCTGTAAACACAGTCAAAAGCTTTCTTAAAGTCTACAAGTACACCGTATAAACGATTATGGTCATTGACATAATTCTACACAATGGACGTTAGAACAAACAATGCGTTAATAGTAGATTTTCCTTTTCTAAATCCGAATTGAGCGTCAGATAACGTACAATTTTGTTCACAATACATGTAGTTGTTTACTCTTTTATTAATAATCGACGTAAATATTTTAGATAGACAACTTACTAATGTTATTCCTCTATAAATAGTTATTAACATTATTTTTATCACCTTTGTTATGAAGTGGAATTATAACTCCTTCAGTCCAAGTTTCTGGAAAATAACCGCTATTGAGTATATAATTGAACATGTCGCATAAGTGAGACAACAAAATATCTATAGACTCAATAAAATATTCATCAATAAAAAGTCACAACCATAAGCTTTATCACGCTTCAATGATTTTACTGCATCTACAATTTCATTAACCGTAATTGGTTGATCTAAAACTTCATCACCTTTATCACTATCAAAATCATGATAAGACGAAAATTCTTCAGGCTCAACATTTATTTTCTGAAAAATATCATTTCCCGATTCGGAAAAATATTTGTAAAAAGGTTCTATAGAAGGTCTATTTTAACGCTACTCTTACTTTTAAAATAATTCCAAAACTCACCTGGCTTTGAATGCCTTAATTTTTCTATTTTCTTTATCTGTTTAAAATGATAACATCTACGTTTTTTCTTAACCATAGTTTTATATTTTGACTTTAATAAACACAACTGATCCCTATATTAGCAGCGGATCTGCAATGATTAAAAATAGACAACGCATCAAGATATAACTGTCTCGTGCGTTCACATTCATTGTCAAACCATGGATTATTTTTTTAAAATAGGCGTGTCACTAAAAGAGACACTTTTATTTATAGTTATGTTTTTATGAAATATCGGGTTTGCAACATCTTGCATAATAAATCAGGCAGCTTTGCTATAAGTTTAGATCTAAACTGATTTTTCAACTCTGGAGACCATTTGTAACTATCAAAACTTTCGTTTTTATGATAACAGTCTTCATAAACTGTTTTACAATATAAATTAAAAGAAATAGGACAGTGGTCACTCCATTCATGAAATCGCTCAGCTAATTACACGGTTTTGTTAACAGACGACCCTAGCCTCAAGGTAAAAGTAAAATTACCAATCATATAGTCATGATACAAACGAACGTTAACTATGCGAACGCCCGTGCTTTTACACAAATCCAGTAAGCGACTACCGAAAGTATTACAAGTCATATCACTTGAGGCCCGGGCTAGAGCTTTATCTGGTAAATAGTCATCAAAATCAAGCTCAGTATTGAAAGAATCATTTACAGTAAAATAATGTTTATTGCCAACCCTGCTGTTCCAACCCCTTACCAAATAGACATCACCATCGTTATCAAAATAAAAAATATCATTTTGAATAATGTCAAACAAATCCACATTACAAACAATATAAGCAGGTGAATCATCACACCATAAGTAGACACCACCAATGTAAACATCTGTTTCAAAATTAAAGAAATTTTTATCCAATTTTAACCACAACACTATATCATAATGAGTACGTACTATTTTTATTCCGTCTTTTAAGGGTTCTGTATAATAGACCGCAATACCTCCGCTAGCTCTTTTAGCATTACGATGCTGAAATTTTCTATAAAATTACAAGATTCGTAGCCATTTATATCAATGTGCATGTATTTTGATTTGCCAATGTTCCATACAAAAACACTATATTATATTTATTTACAACTTTAAGAAAGTCCTCGTTACATTTCTTATCGCCAGTCAGTCCATTAACGTTCCAAGAAAGAACACTCAGGTCACCCTCGGCGTATCTTTCCAAGGCTTCCCGCCAATGAACAGAGTGTCGCCTTCGATCCTTTACTCCGTGCCTCCCTCATTTTAGGAATAAGCTTTCTTCTTTTCCGAGACACTTCCTTCGGGAATTGTTCATTTACAAAGTAGTGAGTGCCCTTCAATGTGCTCCCGGCCTTCCTCACCATTTCACGCTCCTTGATCAACTTAAATTTCGCAACAATCGGCCTATTTTTACCGGTTCGCTTCTCGCCCATTCTGTACACTTTCAAATTTCAGTTCGGCCACCAGATCACTTGCAAATTTCATTTTCTTAATCAGAAAATCACGAACGACATTTTCAGCATTTTCCGTATCCCCTGGATGGACCTCCTCTATATTTCCAGACACAATATTATTTCTCATTGGCTGCGACTGCATGTAAACTAAGTCATTATTCATCTGTTTATTTTTCAATTCTAATTATTGCACTCGGTTACTATACCCTAATTGAAGTCCGCACTTTCTAACCTTTTGTCGACCGTATTTAGCCTATTTCCAGTTTTGATTTTTTTCATCATGTATTAGGCTGTTAGGGCCCATAATTTCGACATATCCTGCTCGAATGTGTTTACCTTTACCTCTAGTGTTTTTAATGTTCCCAGTTTTCCTTCCACGGCACCCAATCCGTTATCGTTTTTCTCCAAAAATTTCATCAAGTCTGTATTTTTGGGGGACAAATTAGACTGTTCACTCATGTTGGCAGAAGGTGATGAATCAGTATGATTAACAGTATGTGTCACAGGATCATCCGTATTCTGAGAAAATAGACTGTTTAAATTCAAAACTTTCACCAAACAGTACAGAGTTCGTTTCTTGCAAAATACTACTAACAATAACTCATTCTGGTGTTAGTGTAAAACGTCCAGATTTATTTTCTACAACACTAGACACTGAACTGTCACTAGCATTTCTTTTTTTCTCACTTTTATTTCCAATTTTACTTGCCATTTAATCGAAAATGTTTCACTTTATCAAAATTCGTAAAAGTTATATCCATACTTTCATGTTATTTAAATATAATAACTCCGTACAGGTGTACACATATATGTCTATAAATTCAGGTAATCTCTGTGTAATCCTTTGTTTGTGTACGCCACTTCAAAATAACCAGTTTGACAAGTTTACAATTCTATTTACTTTCAGATGTTTACAGCTATAACTATTGCTAGCACATATCTCAGTAACGTTATTATTTATCCAGCATATATTTTTTAGAGCAATTTGATTTCGCGTTTGTGCGCCATTTTGACCAAATGATACCATAATGACCTAAAAAATGATTTGCTTTCATTAACGAATATATTCGTTAGCGCTGCAGCCTCGGAAGGGTAATTGGTCACAATCAGTAAAGGGTAAGGCCAAAATTATCTTAAATTCAAAACTATATACATAACGGTTATCGCAGAGTCCTCAACTCGCAAGGGTGTATCATGCACCACACCTAAGTGGCTACGGCGAGGCCAAGGTCACATAACAGATCAGTGCCCATGAAATTAAATCTATATAACCGTAATACGGCTCACCATGAAACTTAGATGAAACTTGCAATGTATATTTAATCGGGACGGCATCCATAACCGAGGTTCCAACCGCATTTTTCTTTCCAATACTTTCGAAATTCTTGGGTCCACGAGTGACGTCGGACCCAAAGGTGGCACTTACACTGACTGTGCTGGCAAAATTCGACCACTATGTCAAAAATGCTTCAGATAATCAACTAGCAATTATATCATATTTCATAGATTACCATGGTTTTTCATTTTCTTGTCATCTCTCGTTGTTTACGAAAATTGATATTTTGCGTTCATACGTTTCATGAAATGTGTCAAACATGATGCGACAGTCAACTGGATACTGGGGACTAACTATGTGTAACCGAATGGCAGTAACCTGTAAAGTCAGGGTACTAAAGTCTTTTCAGTAGATGTTACGTTGCCGCAAGATATGCAAATAGGTGAAGCCGAGCAGATAGAAACACATTGTTAGTGTAAGAACTGACAAATAAAATGAAGGCGAAGGCGTTAGCATATGGAGCGATACGCGTTTGAAAGTGCATTCACCTGCAAATAAGGGCTATCCGAAATGAAGCGGATGCCTTTTGGCCTTAGCAATAGTAGCAGCAGAGGACCACGGAGCTGATACTTCTATATAAACGACATGATAATATTTTGAGTCAATTTCGAACAACATATTGAAAAAGGTTAATCAAATGCTCGCGAGAATAAAGAGTGCTTGACTGAAGCTATGACCCGATAAGTGCCATATGCTTGAGATGGAAGTTGTTTTCCTTGGGCTTTCGTCCGGACCCTATGGTTGTCGCAAAGATTGCAGGGTAGCCGAGACTTACCCTGGTGATACAAACGAAACAGTTTGTTGGTACTGCATCTTGCTACAGCTTGCCAAGATAGCTATTCCAAGCGGATTCAATTAACTGAAAAGGATGCTGATTTTACTTGGACTGTCGAGTGCGAGGAAACATTTGTAACTCTGAAAACAAAGCTCACAGACTCGGGCATAATGGGTTATTCCCTATATTCACCAGCATCCCGGCACTTGTAATGCCATCTTTCGGGGAAACCGTCTGGATTGGATTTCTCTTCAATATCGACTGCTGCAAGCTTTCCGATGGAATCGGCCGGTGTGCAACTGGTCCCTCCAAGAACCGAGTGTGTCAGTTTGAGCACTTAACTTCTGGATGAAGGACCGTTACCAAAGTCCAGGTCACAATCGGTTGTGGACATAAGGGAACAGCTGTTGGACGCAGGGGTTTCTAAAACGTTCTCACCAGCGGCAAAACCTGTTGAGTCTAAGGTTGACAGGGAATGCTGGCTGACACCAAGGGGGAATCGGCTCCAACGGCTACCGTGAAGGCGGTAACCCACGTTGATAAGGCATTTGAGATTGCTCTTCGGAAAGTGACTGAAGCTATCGATCGCAACAGCAAGGCAGTGAGGGATGTCGAGAGGTTCATGACCAAGATGGCGAACTCCCTCAGTCGCATGGGAAGAACCGTGGATAGGATAGCCATTGAATCCCAAATTTCCAATGAGATACGACAGCAAGGAAAGTGCTGACAAACGGCCAAGGCAAGAACGTGTCGAAAATCTGGTACCGATGAAGACTACGACGTCTAGAGATAAGAAGGCTACCAGCAAGAAGTGAGGTTCTCGTAATATTTAGCTCTCGTCAATCATTCATTTGACAAACAATTACATCATATTGTTACAGTAACCTGACATACCTACCTGGAAATATAGATACATTCAATAATCTATTTAGAGTTTTTGTTGTACAATTAATGGGTGGATGCGATTTATTACAGAAAACCTCTATATTGATTAATTGTGGTAAAATGAGGCATTTTTCGCCATAGGTTCTTCTTTGTAATTGTATTTATTTAGCATTTTGTGTTCTTTGAACACATAATCTATGTTTCGAAAATATAATCTGCTAGATTAAAGGGGCACTCGCCCCTTTAGTAACATTTAGTAACAATTGATAACAATATCCTTTGTAACAACCTTGATGAAATCTAGGTCTAGTTTGAATATGGCTTATCTGGGGTCAAACTAGGTCATGGGGTCAAATAATAATAAAAACCTTGTGTATGCAATAGTGGCTGCAAATTTCATTGGATCTTCATGAAACTTAGTCAGAATAATTGTCTTGATTCAATGTAGGTTGTGTTTTAATGTGGGTTATCTGGGGTCAAAAACTCGGTCACAGGGTCACATAACAGAGAAAACTTGTGTATGCAAAATAGGCTGCATTTTTCATTGGATCTTCAGGAAACTATACCAGAAAAATTGTTTTGATAAAATCTAAGTCGACTTAAAATAAGGGTCATCTAGGGTCAAAAACTAGGTCACTGGGTCAAATCATAGAAAAACCTTGTGAATGCAATTGAAGAAGCATTTTTCATTGGACCTTAACGAAACTTGGTCAATAAAATAACCTTGGTCGAGTTTAAATATGGTTCAACTGGGTCAAGACTAGATCAAGAGGTCAAATAATAGAAAAACTTTCTGTATACAATAGAGGTTAAATTTTTCGTTGGATCTTCATGAAACTTCGTCATTATGATTGCCTTGATAAATTTTAGTCAAGCTCGAATATGGGTCAACCGGGGTCAAAAACTTGGTCACGGGGGTCAAACTATAAAAACAACCTTGTGTATGCAATAGTGGCTGCATTTTTCATTTGGTCTTCATGAAAGTTGATCAGTATAATTGCCTTGATGTAATCTATGTCGAGTTGAAATATGGTTTATCTGGGATAAAAAACTAGGCCACAGGTCAAATCATAGAAAAAACTTATGTTTGCAATAGAGGCTGAATTGTTCATTGGATATTCATGGAACTTGGTCAAAATGACTACCTTGATGAATTTTACATTGAGTTAGCATATAGGTCTCAGGGGAGCGATATAGGGCCATCTTGGCTCTCAGGTTATAAGATCTGCATGTTTGATTGTTGCAGTTTCTCAGTTTTGTCGCGGGTACCTGCTTGCACTGTAAGTTTGGTGCATTTACCGTGCGCGATGTGCAATGTGCAGTACTGTACTGTTAAAACCGTAGATCGTTATTATGGTAGTACCCTAAATTTTCATTATGACTCATGAAAGCTAAGTTGCATTTTAGTACGGGTTTTACTCATTCAGTTAATTAGTTTTCAGTACTGTAACAATGTAGCATTTTAGTGTTAAAAGTAAATTTTGTCTTAAATGTTTATAGAGTTGTTGTTCCTTCACAGTGACAACGCATTACTATCGTTGTCGTCTCATTTATGGCTAAAATATTTGAAAATATGATTTGTTAAATTGTACTGTCATGTACTGCATATTTCGGGCGACAAATTGGTCGTCTCAGGGTCATCTGCTTAAACATAGACTTAATTTTAGCTATTAACCTAAATTCATTAAAATTAAACTTTGTTCTGTCTGTCTTGTGTTATACCTTAACACTCGTTTTTAGAGTTATAGCAGTAGGTAAAAATCAAAGCGCTGTGAGCGCTGAAGGCCTGGGGGCTATAGGTTAACTCCCGGAAAAAAACAACTTTTGACCTACGTGTTTTGCGCTGAACCTTACCTAAAGCGCGGGTCGAAATGTGCAGAGGACGAAATTCAATATATGACACAGAATAAATGATTCACAAATATATGGGTGGCAGGGAAGTTTGTTTTATTATAAAACGTACGTTAAATGAAAAATAATCACATAGTCAACATTATAAATTGTTTAAGCTAATAAAAATAATTCGATCTGCGCTTTGTACAACTTCAAGCGATATGATCTGATGATGTGGATCGAAAATTATTGTGTACCAAGGACAAGACATTGAAACAGAAATAAAGCAATACCAGCAATGAAATATAAATACAGTACTGTACAATGTGTATAACAGAACAAGAGCTGTCACTCACAAGTGACGAATGCCCCCGAAAGAGGTGCCTCACAGTCTGTGTCCTCTCCATGTGCTCAATAAATGTGCTATGTACTTTTAAAATCCTTCCATGCATGACAGAGAAATAATGCGTACAGTATTCCATTACTTTAAACACTAAGTGTGACCTTGACCTTTGAGGTAGGGACTTGGGTATTGCACGCAACACATCCGCTTGATGTGCTAGACATTTGTGCCAAGTTATTATAAAATCCTTCAAAGCATAATAAAGTTATAGTCCGGACACAAATGTATGCATATATACAGGATTCCATTACCTATAAACTCTAAGTGTGACCTTGACCTTTGTGGTAAGGATGTGGGTCTTGCACGCGACACGTCGTCTTGATGTGCTAGACATTTGTGCCAAATTATTTTAAAATCCTTCAAGGCATCACAAAGTTACAGTCCGGACACGAATGTGTGCATATATGCATATATAGAGGAATCCATTACCTTCAAACTCTAAGTGTGACCTTGACCTTTGAGCTAGGGACGTGGGTCTTGCACGCGACACGTCGTCTTGATGTGCTAGACATGTGTGCCAAGTTATTTTAAAATCCTTCAATGCATGACAAAGTTACAGTCTGGACACGAATGTGTGCATATATGCATATATAGAGGAATCCATTACCTTCAAACTCTAAGTATGACCTTGACCTTTGAGCTAGGGACGTGGGTCTTGCACGCGACACGTCGTCTTGATGTGCTAGACATGTGTGTCTAGTTATTTGAAAATACTTCAATGCATGACAAAGTTACAGTCCGGACACGAATGTGTGCATATATAGAGGATTCCATAACCTTCATACTCCAAGTGTGACCTTCACCTTTGAGGTAGGGATGTGGGTCTTGCACGCGACACGTCGTCTTGATGTGCTAGACATGTGTGCCAAGTTATTTTAAAATCCTTCAATGCATGACAAAGTTACAGTCCGGACACGAATTTGTAAGTGGGGACGCACGGACGGACGGACAGACAGACGGTCAGACGGTGCGATTTTAATATGCCACCCTTCGGGGGCATAAAAAAACAAAAATGATTCTGGGTTACCTTGTAGTTGTAATCGGTGAAACCGTTCACTGGGCCTTGGCATTCAGCGTCCTCGATAAATGGCGGGTGATTTTGATCACATGAGTTCCATCTCAGGGAATGTACGTAAATTATATCTTTTTTTATAGAAATTTATTTTTAGGTAAATATATATGTAATCGTTCGTAAATAACAAAGTTGTCAATGAAATAACATCGGAAATTTGAAAATCAGACTACAAACTTTTATATCGAGCTACCTACGATTCGTAAATATCCGTACTTTTCCGTGATATGCATATGATTATCTTCCGTAATCAGCTAACAGCGCATTAATTTCTAAAACAGAAAAAAATGTGTAATGCAGCCCGTAAGCTTTATACCTTCCTGCAATCGTTTGTAGCTGTATGTACTCTTTTTATTTGTAATATGTTCTTATCATATGCGACATTCAAACAGAAGATTGATCTGGTCTGTCTTGCACTACTTTCGCATAGCGCATGTTTACAGTTGTTATTCGCACATAGCACAGTTAAATTTCTTGCAGTGTTTGAAATGTGGTATGCTAACTTAGGCCTAGGGGACTTTCAGTCCCCAGGCCAATAAGTTGGTAGTCTAAATCCCCCTTCCCTGTGTAGAACCGTATATGCCACATGCAGTTCTTCTTATTTGCCATTTTTGTAGCCATAATGTTTCATTTCTTGTAATGCCCCCTTCGAACAAGCGGGGGTATATTGATTTGCACATGTCGGTCCGTCGGTAGAATGTTTCCAGACGGTAACTTAGGAACGCATTGGCCTACAGTCTTCAAACTTGGTGCGCAAGTTGGTCATCACCAGTAGATGACCCCTATTGATTTTGAGGCTAGTAGGTCAAAGGTCACTGTGACCCGGACTTTGTCGGTTGGTAGAGAAGGGTTTCCGGACGATCACTTATGAACGCTTTGGAGTACAATCCTAAAACGTGGTGTGCAGCTTGGTCATTACCACTAGATGACCCTTATTTATTACAAAGCTTCTCGCTCTCAAGTTACCGTTGAAAACATATTTATTTTAAAAATTGACATAATTATACATAAATATAAAACTAAAGGCTAGTATAAGCAAAAATCTAGGAAGGAATTTGCAGAAATCGATTGAATATGTCGGTTACACGGCACCGCTACACTATATGTTTATAATATTGAAATTTCAAGTGTTTGCAACGCTTTTAAATTTGGTAGTGCATTTTTTTTAATTTAGAGATATGCATGGCAGGAATTTATACAGGAGCCTTTTTATATCACTACATGTTCTAAAATACGTAATTTACATACCGTTTGAAGAACTTTATTTTTTACGAAAATCTGAGAGCGAGCAGCTTTAAGGTCAGAAGGTCAAGGCCACGGTTCCCGATATTGTAAAACGGTTTCCGGACGATAACTCAAGAACGCATGGGCCTAGCTTCTTGAAACTTAGTTTGGAGGTTGGTCATGACCCCAATTGATTTTTAGGTCAGTAGGTCAAAGGCCAAGGTCACAGTGACCAGGAATTGTAAAAAAGGACGAGAACGCGTGGGCCAAGCATCTTGAAATGTTGTGTGTAGGTATTTCTTTTTCCACATTACTGATTGCATCAAAGGGGACATACATGTTTTACAAACAGCTCTTGTTTTTGTCGTACTTATCCATTTCTGTAAAAAAGATGCAGTACTTAAATTTAAAAGGAACTTTAATTAAAAGTGTCTCTTGTAAGTGAGATGACTGGATCATCACAGATGTCAACAAAGATGTCTATGGCTTAAAGCTGCTCGCTCTCAGATTTTGGTAAAAAAATAAAGTTCTTCAAACTGTATGTAAATAACGTATTTTAGAACATATGGTCATATAAAAAGGCTCCAGTATACATTCCTATCACGTATATCTCCAAATTTCAAATAATGAGCTTCCAAATTCAAAAGCTTTCAATATAAACATATAGTGTAGCGGTGCCGTGTAACCGACACTTTCAATCGATTTCTGCAAATTCCTTGCTAGATTTTTGCTTATATTTTGATTCTAGCCTTTAGTTTTATACTTACGAATAAGTATGTCAATTTCTTTTTCAACGGTAACTGAGAGCGAGCAGCTTTAACAATTTCGATAAAAAAACTCACATACAGTTCAACTTCTTATTTTACATATCTGTAGCCACAACGTATCAATTAGAGTCACTGACTTTTTGCTTCAAAATTGTTTCCACAGACTCACTCTTAATGTAAACAAAGTACTTACTGAAATTTAATGCTCTTTTGTCTTTGTAGTAATTGTAAAGCTGTTTAACTGCAAAATGCAGCCAGAGAAATTGCTTACTGATTACGCACCTTCCTAGAAGACATTTTTATTTAACAGACATGATGTAGTCAACATTATATTTAACGAAGTGTCTGGTAAAGCTATTACAAGAAGCCATTATGAAAGAACATCTCTTTTTAGGATTCTTAATGGAAGAAGTAAATGACAGAAAATTACCACAAATTGTCCTTTTCTAAAATTATTCTGATAGCACGCATTTCATTCCTTTAATTTATAAAATACGTTGGATTAAGGCATCCGTAGTAAGAAACATTATCAACCGCCGAAGGCGGAAAAAACACATACGACAAAGGTTACGTGAGCGCTAGAGTCTGCGCATAACACCTTTCTGTCCTGATTCTAAATCAGCACATGCCATTCAATAATCACAAAACATCTTCACAAACTTTATCGGCAGACCTTTACAAAAAATTTGATAAAGAGACTGATCCCTCAGGTCACTCAATAGTTATGGCCACAATTTTGACCAGTGTTGATAGTGTTCATTTAGGAACTAGAGAAACTGATGAAGGGTCATGAAAATATGATAGAGCGAATCATCAAATAAAAAAAAGTTCCAGTATAAATTTCAGTGAAGTATTTCTTTGAAATTATACGCTACTAAGATAAGAAGCTTAACAATTTTTTTTAGCGTGCGTTAAAAACCCCCCCAACAAAAAAAAGAGACCCCCCCACCTGAATCAAACGAAATTCTAAAAGTATTACGCTTTTGGTGCGCAAAGAATCGTATTAATTTCATTTTAAAATCAAGTTTATTACGAAGAAGAATAAAAAAATAAATAAAAGCTGCTCGCTCTTAGATTTCGGTGAAGAAATATAGTCACTCAGACTGTCTAAAATCAGCATGCTTTCAGGTTCCAAAATAAATTCATGTAAATTGTTTCTGTATTAAAATTACAATTTATGAAAGTACAATATAAACATATAGCGTAGCGGTACTGGTAAGCCAAGCTCACACACATTTGCAAGAGATTTTCTCAAACCGCTGTGCAGACTTTTATGTGTTAATCATTCTAGCCATAACTTTTACATTTTATGTTTAGTAAATCATATTAGAGAAATTAATTTTTTCATCGGAAATTGAACGAGCAGGCTTAAAGGTATATAATTAGAATTTTGCCATGTAACAGATTTGTTTGAAACTTTAACATCTGATCATTTACACTCATTTATGTTCACTTAGCGCTTAATTCAAGTAAGACTTTCACTGGAGGTATTTTTAAAATTTGATTTCCCTATCCTGGTTGCCCAACCAAGATAGAGTTAATTTATCAGAAGTAAAAATTTGATACACATACTTTGCCCAAGGAAAGATATAAATATAAGACCTATTGTATTATATTTGTGAAATATTTGCATTAAAAATTATATATTTAGATGGAATTTATTAGAAATTCAAGTTTGAAAAGATATTATTACCTCCCTTTACCTATCTTGGGTGCGCACCCAAGACAGATTGGAAATAAATGAATTCAGAAGCTACACGTAAGTTTGAAACTTGCATTTTGGTTCAGAATGTTAAAATATTTGAATATCTATCCAATTCAAATGTAAACAAGAACTGTCCCTCAAAAGTGACGAATGCCCCCGAAAGAGGTGCCTCACAGTCTGTGTCCTCTCCATGTGCTCAATAAATGTGCTATGTAATTTTAAAATCCTTCCATGCATGACAGAGTAACCATGCATACAGTATTCCATTACTTTAAACACTAAGTGTGACCTTGACCTTTGAGGTAGGGACTTGGGTCTTGCACGCAACACATCCGCTTGATGTGCTAGACATTTGTGCCAAGTTATTTTAAAATCCTTCAAAGCATGATAAAGTTATAGTCCGGACACAAATGTATGCATATATACAGGATTCCATTACCTATAAACTCTAAGTGTGACCTTGACCTTTGTGGTAGGGATGTGGGTCTTGCACGCGACACGTCATCTTGATGTGCTAGACATATGTGCCAAGTTATTTTAAAATCCTTCAATGCATGACAAAGTTACAGTCCGGACACAAATGTGTGCATATATGCATATATAGAGGAGTCCATAACCTTCAAACTCTTAAGTGTGACCTTGACCTTTGAACTAGGGATGTGGGTCTTGCACGCGACACGTCGTCTTGATGTGCTAGACATGTGTGCCAAGTTATTTTAAAATCCTTCAATGCATGACAGAGTTACAGTCCGGACACGAATTTGTAAGTGGGGACGCACAGACGGACGGACGGACGGAGAGACGGACAGTGCGATTTTAATATGCCACCCTTCGGGGGCATAAAAATTGTATTGAAATAAAAATGAAATACTCAACGTTTTAAATACTCTCATATTAAAGGGGAGTAATAACAAAATTTTATAAAAGTTAATAAAATGTAAGTTTCTGATAGGGAATGATTCTTTTTGTTCTTTAAATAGATCTCTAACAGAATATACAAAAAGTAAAACTTGTCATAAAATGTTGCTTAAAAGTAATTGACCACTTTTAAGACTGCTCGCTCTTAGATTCTGACGAAAATATAATCAGATTAAACAGGAGGAAGAACATGTTACAATGGGGAGATTCACGCGCTGTTATAATCCGTTCGTCAACATTTTTCTATAATGCATGAAGATTTGTTTGAAGCTGCTCGCTCTCGGATTTTTGTAAAAAAATAAAGTTCATCGAACTCTCTGAAAAAACATATTTTAGAACTAGTAGTCAAATAAAAAGGCTCAAGAAAATTTCTGTGTAGTGTTTTTGTAAATTGATATTATACGCTACCAAATTGTAAAGCGTTACTAACGCGTTTGAAATTCCAATATAAACACACATTGTAGTGGGGCCAAGTTCATCAACATTTTCAATGAAATTTTGCAAAGTCCTAGCTAGATTTTCACTGATATTGTTGATTATAGCCATTAGTTTTACATTTAACGTATAAGTACGTTATCGTTGAAAATTTTAATTTTTTCAACGGCAACTGTGAGCAAGCTGCTCGCTCTCAGATTTTAGTATTAAAATAAAGTTTTTCAAACTGTATGTAAATAACATATCTTAGAACATATAGTTATATAAAACGGTTCCAGTATCAATTTCTGCCATGTATATCTGTACATTTTAAACAATAATTCCAATATAAAACATATAGTGTAGCGATGCCGTAAAACCATCATTTTCAATCAATTTTTGCAAATTCTTATCTAGATATTTACTTCTATTGTTGATTTTAGTCTTTAGTTTTATATTTATGTATAAGAATGCCATTTTTGAAGAAAAAAAAAATTCAACGTCAACTGAGAACGAGCAGCTGTTGTTGAAAATGGAAACTAAATCTTATTGTGTACACCACTTTATTTCAAAAGTTAATGATCCGTATTGAATTTACACTGCTCATATCAAAGCTAGTTTAATACATCTAGTAGATTATATTCCCGAAACATAGCTTATGTGTTCAATGAACATATAATGCTAAATAAAAACAATTTCAAAGAAGAACCTATGGCGAAAAATGGACCAGTTTACCACAATTAATAAATATAGAGGCTCTCTGTAATAAATCACATCCACCCATTAATTGTGCAACAACTCTACATACATAGCTGAATGGTTTACGGTACTGCAGTATATCTTAAACCCTGTTTATCGATAATGACATCGGAATGCATAGCTGAAACTTGTATGTTAAGGTATAATACTTCCAAAGATTCTGTTATTTATGTTTTGGATGTTATTTTGTTTGACATCAGCTAGCTAGGGTATGCCTTAAGCATGTGTGTTACTGAAGATATTTTTAGGTTGTCTTCAGTTTCAAAGAAATTTAGATGTAAGTCGACCATATTTGCTTGCTGAGTTTAACAAACACTTTTCCTTCAATTTCGTTGTTTTACATAAACTTTTCCAAAGAACTTTACGTCTTAACAAATACAGTTTATATGGTACATTTTAGACTGAAAATAAATAATTAAATGCTTTTCAGACAACGTTAGTGGTACAAGCTTATGTTGGATTTGTAGACTTGAAGCACGTTTATAATTCTTTATAAATACTTTTTTCAAAGTCAAATTATCGTGTTTAGGTATTAGGAACTTGCTAAGCTCCCGAAAACATCAATTTAAATGTAAATTAGCTAAAGGCATGTCATAGATAATGTTTTAAATAGCAAAAAGAAGTCCCATTACTGAGAGAAATGCTATAATTTCCTAAAACATTTTTTAATGTTCAACATTGAACATGTCGACTAGATAACTATAAATAATATAATCTTTGTAATACTTTTTGACTTTTCCTAAAAGTTTCAGCTATGCATTCCCAGTTCATTATATAATAAAATCGGCGTGTTTGAAAAAAACATAGCTTCTTATTACCGATACCAAATCTGTACCAAATTCTGAATAATAAATGTCCAGTAGTTGTATTTTCTTATCTATTGGGTGGATGCTCTTTTTATAGATAAGCTTCCAAATTTATTTATTGGGGTAAAATGGGTATTTTTCACCGTAAGTTCTTCTTTAAATTGTATTTTTTATCATGTTAACGTTCTTTGAACGCATAATCTATGTTTTAGATTTAAATCTGCTAGATGGGAGTGCCTCTTTAATGTTTACATTTCGATTCAAGTCACAGTTTATGCGGTTTAAACCTACGCTACTAATTTGAAAAGGGGCACAAAATTAGGGGTCCCTACTATAACTTACTGGCCAAGTTATTCAATACTTTCGTTAAATATTTAACAATGAACTGTTGTTAATTTATGTTATTGGATGTTATTTTGTTGTTAGATATTACAGTTAGTAAAACGATGTCTGTTAAAACATGTTAGCGTTACAGGCCATATTAAATCTTCATTTGTCTTACAAGTCTTTAAAACAATTTTAGATGTAACTCCATAGGTGAAATAACTTTAACTTAGCGGCTTAACAAACACTATTCCTCAAATGGCTGCTGTTGTTGAAATAAACTTTTGCCAAAGAACGTTTACTAACGAATACAATGCATATTTTGATAAAAAGTTAACATCTCAAGATGCCGAAATTAAATAATAAAATCCTTTTAGGAGCATACTATTGTGAAGTTTTAGCAATTAAATGTTGAATCAAGACAGGTCTCATGCAGGAGTGTTTGTGAGAGAGTTCTTTGTGAAGGTATTACTTCCTTTTTTGAAAGCTGTGGGCAAAGATTGGATGAGATAAATCTAGTGTCACGTATGTTAATACTGTAACCGATGCTCCCGGTAACATCAAAGTTAAATGTAAATTGGCCAGCTAAACAATGGCAAGTCATTTTACTGAATTGCTGGGTTCCACCAATGCAAAAGTATAATATCGAGGGAACCTACTTAAAGCCCTAACTAAAACAGTTTTTAAGGGACATACCGTGAGAAATTTACACTAAGATCTGACTTAGATAACTTATAAATAACTATAATCTAATACATGGAAGTCTTTTAACTTCGACAATTCTAAAATATTTCAGATATCTGAATGCCAATAGGCAAACAGTCATTATTTTCCATCCGTCTTAAAATACAAGACATTACCATAAGATTCCATTCTATAACATGTCCAGTTAGTATATATGGTCAATTAAGGGTTTGATGCCCTTAAAATGCCAAAACAAGGCAATACATTGTATATATATTGACTATGTACAAATGTAAGGATTTTTACATTCATGTAAGTTACTTCTTTGAAAACACTATGTATTCTACAACAGCTATCAAACTTACAGCTTTTTATGATAATGTGACACGACAACTAATCTATGTTTAGAGATTTGATCCATATCATGTTACATGGGAGAACCTAGAAATTTCTTTAGAAATGTCTTACATTTCCTATGACATTGACCTCAAGCCCAAACAATGTTTATGCTTACAACTACACGTCATTTTAAAATTATTTGTAAGAGGTCGCTACAAAGTGTCGATGCAAAGTGGCCAGCATCTGCACATGACAGTTTTGTATTGATTTCACTATGCCTCATCTGGCCCAGATTGTTCAAACCTTCTCGGTTGAATTATGCTTGGAGACAAGGGGTGAAACTAGAGGTCCTATGTTAGCTTAATCGAAAGCAGTACCCTTCTCGAAAAGTTAAATTTTGAACTGGGGTTATGTTAAAACGACTTGTTCAAGGCAACTAGGTAATGCTAGACATCAAATATCCAGGTTAAATGCCTTCATTTTTAACGAAGACTTTTACAAGCCAATTTTAAGTCACCCCTGGCCATAGTTTGAATTAATCTTGGTAAGGTCCACTAGACAATGTAACAAAGCTTAATTTACAAGAGAACTATTTTTAAGCTGTTCCTATTTTTTTGCCAGTTGCCAATCAGAGTGTCTGAAAGAATATGCAATTCTTGATGAACAATTTTGGAACAGCTCAAGAATGCCGAGAAAGATCCTGATTTTTTCATGGCAACATTGGCCCAGTGAAGTTTCAGAGGAAAAATAGCTGGAATCAACAATGTTGACAGGTCCTCCATTTGAATAGTCACCATGCAAAGTACTTCTAGGTGAACTAAAAATTAATTGTTTTATTATATGCCATAGCAGTGGGGGACTAGTATGACTTGAAAAACGATGTCATATTGTCCATTGTCGCTTAATGATATACACAGAAATAACGCTTTAACTGATGATTTGTAATGACATAAAATTGAAATATACATATCCTCAGCTATTTTAATTGTTTAATAAACAATTCTTTGTTATTTTGGTCCTAGTTTAAACCCCACAGGTATTCATGGTTAATCGACTGCACACCAAAATTCCAGAATCACTGTTTTTAAGACAATGTAAGCACTAGAATGAGATATTATTATTAGAAAGTTTATACTACAGTCAGTATGTGATGAACATTAACTGATATAATAACTTTCTTAAATATATGTTTTTATACCATTAACAGTGTTTTGCATCATATCTAAAATATAAACAGAAATCATTTTGAAGGGTGATGCCATTAGGTATAACAGTCATACTGTTATTCACATCCATTCTAAAATACTGTCTAAGACTGACCCATAAGTTTTCTGTTTATAAAATGGAATTAATATATATAGTCTTAAAGGGTTTAACCCTTTAAAATTCCATTTCAGGCAATACGTTCAAAAATATCCATTTGACATATCATACAAATGAAGGATATTTAAGATCGGTAGTTAGTTAATGTGACAACACTAAAGATTCTACAACAGGCCTATTGCAGAACTTACAGCTGTGTTTATGATAATTTGACCTGGAAGTGACAAAACAAATGTATGGAGAGGTATTAAAATTTGAGTCCACTATCAAATATCATGTACTTATAGATTAGATTTTTTAACATATTTTCAAGTATAATGCAGACAATATCTCATATATGTACGTATTGCTCATTTGCATGAATGAGTTGCCTAGTGAGTAGTTTAAATTACTTCTACAGGTAAAACCCCCCCCAAGGAGGGCACCGACTCATAGTTGCTTGTGCTGTTCTGCATAATATAGCGTAATGCTGGGTGAGCCAGATTTCCCAATGACAAGCAAGATCCACAACCCAACACCATATAATGGACCAGAAGATGGAGCCTTATAAGAGTTACATCGCACAAAATTATTTTTAGAGGCTGTATTTAAACTGATAAAATCATTCCAAAGGCCAGGATTATTGAATTTAAATATATGACATGGATTTATCATAAAAGAAAGAATGAAAACAGCAATAACAAAATCTCTATATAACACTGAAACTGCTTACATTTTAAGAATCTTTTGTGTAAAGATTTGTGTTTTGTAATGCCACAGTGGCTGCTTTATAGAAAGCCTCTTTAATGTCAATGAAACTTCTTCTCTGTCTTTCTGTTAATGCTCCTTAAAGTACTCTAGCTGAGTAAACCATTTCTTGTGCTACTCTTTGTTCCTAAAATATTCAGTTTTATTGAAACTTATACAATTTAAATATATTTATAATGCCAACCATAATTTGACTTTAATTATGATACTTGTTGGTATAAAACCAGAGCTTGCCTTTGAGCCTGTTTTTGTCAAATCAATAGATGTTATTTAGTGTATTGTTTAAAAAACATTTGCTTGGAATTGTTTTTTATGAGAATGATTATTTATTCAGTCTTGTGTCAATGTGAATAATTATTAAGCATTATTCAAAATATACAATGCACTAATATCAGTAATATAATAGTGTAAAAGGCATGATTACTTGTAGACAAAATGCAGCTTAAAAGGGTATGTGAAGATAAAAAACAATTTAAATCATTTACCTTTTATTTCTTTGTTTTCACTACTCGTAATTAGTCTTTTTTTTTTTTTCAGGCTATCAACTATCAGTCGGTTCTGTGCACAATATTTTTGTATGATTAGTCATAAACATAATTCTTATGCAAAGTACATTCACCTTTTAGGTAGTATGATATCTATACATTAGTTTAAGGATGTATGATTTGAGTTTAAGTCCACTAAATATAATTTGGTGTCATGCCAATAAATATTGAAAAGTTACCTTGAATATCAAATTATTTAAAGTCTGTATATAATATTTGCTAGATATAAATACATGGAAACTGGTGAAAATACCTCAGTAATGGCCTTGCAACACAACTTAGCTGGATGATTGTTTTACAACCCAGTCACGTAACTTGGTATTTGAGGAAAATATATGATATATGCAGCAGCTCAATCATGAAATAAATTATTATCTATTTTCATTCTGACCCCTTCTTCCAACCAAGTGCAAAACATATAGTGTAAAGAACAGAAGGACACCACTGAACAGATATTGGACTCTTTGCAGTTTTATAATTTGCATTAAGCATCCATAACTGATGCTTTTCATTTTTTTATTTATAAGTTATTTAAATTAAATATTTTGAACAGATTTCTAGATTTATTTTAAATTAATTATACCATTTATCATGACAAATGACTCTTTTGTACCATCTTTTGTCTTTCTTGTGGGTACTTGTTAATCATTTTCTCTATGGTAGTATTCTGAAATTAAAACACTTTTGTTCTCATTGTTCATACATACGAAAGAAATAAAATAAAAACACAACACTTTCAAAATTTCACATTTGAAAATTGATGATCATGTTTATTGTTTTGAGTCCATATGAAACGATAGCACGTATCACAGATATTGATAATTATTTAGTCCGGGGTATGTTAATGTGATACAAAAATAGCATTCACTTGTTTATATAATTATATGACAGGCATTACATGTAAATGTATACACCATTATTATGGATATATGTATTCGCCATTTGCTCTAAGAAATAAGAAGTACAATCAGACACATGATTGTTATCAACCATAGACTTTTTTTAGCTATCATCTTTATGCATGATACGTTGTTATATTACAATCAAGATCTCATTTTAAGGACCATAGGTTTTGCAACTGATAGAATTGAAGATGTTTTGAATAAATACTTCTGTCTAAATCCATTCCACAGTTGTCCTGCATATCCTTAGTGACGTTGCATTCTTCGTTCTGGTCATCATCTGAAGATGTTATATGAATTGAAGTATTTGCAATATTAAACAAGATTTATAAATATAGATTATAAAGGGTCTTTAATTAGGAGTATTATTTTGAGGCGATAAATGGTAATCATGACAAAAATTACTCCTACTGAAGCAATTTTATATGAAAAACTGAAGAAACTACATTTATAGTATTCGAACCTTAAACAACCGAAGACGGGCCTCGCGTAGCTTTTCTCGATTAAAATGAAGAAATATTAAGAATTGAATCGAGTAACCTCTTTTGTGTTTTAAGAGTATTTTAACATAAGAGGGTTTGTGATAAGACTACTGAATTTAATTTTAAACTTGTTTAGCTTCCGAATTCGACAAAGGGTACATGTATGTAGTTTATCTATACAAGTAATCGAAGGACAAGATGATGTTGCCTATGCGGGCCAAGGGCACAATGTCGAATGTATTCCAAATTGAAAATTTTTTCAGTCAAGCAAAACGTGAGCGCGTGAAACAAAGGTAAACAAAACATGAAAATGTCACTTGACAGTCATTTCAAACGACACTGATTCATGTCATTTGGCGAGGAAACAGTTTGTGGTTGTAGACTGATGTTATTTTATAAGTGTCATAGGCTCGGTGCATTTTGATCGTTCACGCGCGTAAAATAACCTGTAATTTGACGAGTCTTAAACGAGGCTGGTGGCTGGAGCATTGTTCTATATTTAGAAACAATATTATTTGCAGACGACGGTAGGGTGTTTTCCGATTTTTTACACTCGGTGGTCCAAGAAGTTTAATTGAAGGGTGTGATATATAATTTGTTTAGTACTTACTAAGAGTTAATGAAAAGTTGTAGAGATATTGATAACTTACTGATGTTGGTCTCAATGCCTCCATCTATCCAATTGAATGTTTCATTCTCTGTATTTAGATCTATAATATCTCTTATTAAACCCTTTGGTGATGCCATTGGAGGACCTCCACCAGTCTTGCCATAAGATTGTTTGTATATTGTATTGGTATGCTTGGATACCCTACTCAAATTGGACCACTTTGTTTTAATTTCCTTCACTGTCCTGTTTGCAATGCCAATCTGAGACACCTGATAGCCTATCAAGGCCCATAGCTGATTCTTCTGGTTGTTTGACACCTTGGTGCTCTCTATAGAAGACTTTACCTTCCTATACTCACTAATTAAAACAGAAATCTCTCTACAACTAAAATTTGTGCCTCTGGTTCGCTTTTGTTTAGAAATTGGTGACTTCTGCTCACATAAATCAGCCATTTTGGATTTTGTAAAGGAAACAACAAAAATGCATTATGGGATATTAAGCACTTTATTTTTCTTGTTAAATATTTAACGAAACATTAAGTCACTTAACGATTCGTTAGCCAACAAAAAAACTAACAGTGCTTTGAACAACCCAAATTTTGACAAATTGTTAGGGGGCACTAGATGTTGCAGGGAAGTCATTTTTTTCATTTTGCAGAAAATTTCATATCTTTATCATAATTTAATTAAACATATGGTGTAGCGGTGCCGTATAACCGACATTTTCAATCGATTTCTGCAAATTCCTAGCTAGATGTTTGCTTATATTTTGATTCTAGTCTTTAGTTTTATATTTATGTATAAGTATGTTAAATTAATTCTTTTTTTTTTGTTAAATGGTAACTGAGAGCGAGCAGCTTTAAACATATATGTTTCTGAAGTGATTGGTATTTCTTAAAGCTGCTCGCTCTCAGTTACCGTTGAAAAAATATTTTTTCTAAAAATTGACATACTGATACATATTACCATACCATGTTCAATCTTGACTTCCGGGTCAAAATTGATCCCGCCTAGGGGTCACTTGATTTTACATGGGTTTCTTATAGGAAAACTTTAAAATCCTTCTTCTCAAAAAACGACACGGTTTAGAGCTAATATATTTAGTATACAGCATTGTCTAGTAGACATCTATAAAGTATGTTCAAATCATGCCCCTATGGTCAATATTGGCCCCGGTTTATTCTACACAGATATATAGAAAAGCCTCCCAAAAAAAATCCCTCCGAACCCACAGGGTCTAACGCATACATACTTACGTGTACACACACACTAGCACTTCTACACAGTCATACACATCACCCCAGGCACACACACTCCCCCAGGGTCACTTGCTATAAAAAAACTTAAAAGAAAACTTTTACAAAACAGGGAAGGCCAGAGCTTACAAATTGTATATGTAACATTATGAAGTGGTCCTCTACCAAGTTGAAAATCATGCCCACTGGAATCAAAATTGACACATGCACGCACAGGCCACAGCCTCTACATACTATACTTATAAACACACACACAAACTTCCACTCATTTTCATAGCACACACACACGCCCCCAGCAGCCAGTGACTTACATACACACACTACTCACTCTCATCAGCAAAACAGACTTCCTTACACACACACATACACACAGGAGCGACATAGACACATACACTACCCACGTGACACACACAGGTTAACACCTACATACCTACGAAATATAGCAGGTTAACACACACACACACTTATATACACATTCGCACTCGCATCCACCATTTACCCACCCACATAATTGTACAAACTTACACACTTAGCATATATTATTGAATGTTTATTAATTCCCCTATTTTAAAACGCTGATTTTCCCCGGATAATTATTCTACAAGATATATAGCAAAAACCTTTAAAAATCGTTTCTCCGAAACCACTGTTTCAACGTTTAGATGAATTTGAATTGTAAAAGTGTCTAGACATATTTCTTAATAAGTTATTATTGCCGAAAATTTCACTTAAGAGTTGATTTAAATAGAAAAAAACAGTTATACTTATTATTCCTAGGAGGAATATTTAAAATAATTTATTGTTAAACCTTATGTTAAGCAATAAGGCTTAAATGTGCTTACTGTTTTTGAAGTATTTAATGTAACATCAGCTAAGTGGTCCTTTAACCAAGATTTGTTAACCGTTCATGGCCTTGGACTGAAGTCCCCAAGTCAAAATTGACCACATTTCAAACCCTGCAAGATTTTAGCCCGTGTTCATCTGCAAAAAAATTGTAAATATGCGCTTTGCGAAAGTAGTCAAGACAAAACTTCCAGATAATCTTCTGTTTGAAGCCGCAATGAAGCTTTCCAAATAAAGCTAGTGACTTAAAACTTCAAACATGGAAGCTAATGCTGACGGGCTGCATTACAACAAGTTTTTTCTGTTTTAGGAAATTAATGCTGTTAGCTGATTACGGAAGATAATATAACCATATCACGGATAACTTCGGATATTTAGAAATTTAGGCGAAACCCTACATACCTTCATATAAGAGTTTGTAGTTTGATCTTCAAATGTCCGATGTTATTTCATTGACAACTTCGTTAATTTCGAACGATTACATATGTATATTTACCTAACAATAAATGTACTAAAAAAGTTACAATTTAGCATATATTCCCAATTGAACTACGTGTTTATTAATTCACCCGCCATTTATCGAGGACGCTGATGTCTAGGCCGAGTGAATTATTTCACTGATGTACAGCTAAAGGTAACCTAGAATCATTTTGGTTTGCTCTTTATTCACATTGTACAGTAATGAATTTATATTGTAATTGCTGGATTGCTTTGTTTTTTGATTAAGTTATTGTCATTGGTACCAAAAAATTTTGATCCACATCATCAGATCATATCGCTTGAAGTTGTAAAAGTAGAAAATTATTTATACTGTATTAAATTTATTCTTGACTATGGATTATTTTTCATTTAACGTACATTTCATAATAAGTTAAACCTTCATGTCACCCATAAATTTGTAATCATTCATTCTGTTATTTGTAAATTTCGTCCTACTGCACTTTTTGACCCGTGCTTTAGGTATGTTCAACGCAGCTTAGAAAAGTTGTTTTTCGGGGAGTTAACCTATAGCCCCAAGGCCTTCAGCGCTCACGCGCTTTGATTATAAAGCGGACCGGAATGGTTTGAGCAATGGTGGCAGATAACCGTCCAAATATCACTCCAAGGAAATTTGATTATAATTGGCTCAGATTCCCTTTTACGCATATGTTGATGATGCAAGCATCATTGTATAAATTATACAAGTCATATGACGTTCAATATTCTCAATTCCATAAGTAAGCGATAATGTCTTTCAGGCCTTTCAGAAAGTATTTCTGTTAAAATACTCCAATACAGTCAACAATACTAATACGGATTCATTTTATCTGGTTTCAGTCTGAAACGTAACCGTCGAATTCTGCAGTTGTTTTGCTTGCATTTTATTTTGAATTGAGTGGATTTTGTAAAAAAGCTAAAGTGAGAGAAAATAGGTTTTTTTTCTTAAACTTGATTTGTAGCAAATCAAACTGTTTTCATTTATAACATTCTGCATTTACAAACAGAATTTATTGACAGAAATAATTAATTACGAATCTTTTGAGAAATGCGACGGCAAGTGAAACATCTGTAATTGAAATCTTTTATCTTTTTGACAGCGCCTGCAACAAGTTACTTTAGCTGTTTTCGTCATGAGATCATTAACGTAGGATAAAGGATCTAAATTTATTGCAAGAGAGAACGTCAACATGTCAAAGTTGTAACTTGATACAAATGTTATTTTTGAACAAGTTTCGGATGCGCATGTCTTGCGTATGCTGAATTCTTTATGAAAAATCCACTATTTATGCTTGACATAAATGTTGTATGACTACTTGGCATTGGTCTGTTAAAGTTGCATATAGCTCTGGTATTGAGGCTGGAAATTATCCGCGTCAACACCAGTTTCTCTCGTATAATTCCAGACAATAGCACTTTGTGACATAACAATATTCTACTGTAATGCCCATATCAGCTGTATGTTGTAAATATAATTCCAGACAATCGCACTTTGTGACATAACAATATTCTACTGTAATGCCCATATCAGCTGTATGTTGTAAATATTTTTATTTAGTAACAAAACCCCAGTAGAACAGGCTGTATTACTAATGGTATCAGCCTACCTGTTTATCGGTTATAGAAATATGTCTTGTTCTCCATTTCATCATCTCCTTGGAAGAGCATCCGTTTAAATATGTACCAGAATGTATTGATAAGGTTACTAGGACTGTCAACGTTATGTCCATAAAGTACAGAAACGTCTTCATAAGAAATTTCATAAGCAGCCTTTTTTCTGATTCCTTGTTACATGTTTCTGTAACAGTTTTCTTTAATTTGGAACATGTTTCGGGCACAAATATCACAAGAGTGCGCTTGTCTTGCGTTTGCCAAAGTTTTCATGTAAAATCCCTTATAACGTTTCTAACTATAATAAATAGAACAGCAAGAATTTATTTATATTTCATGACCGCGGTCCCGAGGTGAGCTCGTATTTGATCACGTGACATGAAATAAGATGATACGGCTAAATGCAAAGAGGTAATATTTTGAGTTTGAATATAGCTTGTTTATATCAATTTTGTTTATAAATGTAAAATAGTTCAATCAGGCCAACGTGACTTTTACAGTTACCATGTTGAAACAATACAACATTAGTTCTGGTAATGTTCCAATATACAAAAGTACTCGTCAAAACTGCAAATCTTCTTTCAAAGCAAAACTTAAAAGTGCAATAAACATTCCACAGAATAGGCTTTGGATGTTTAAGCAATCAAATATTTCCAAAACGGCCTACAATGATCCTTCGAAATTCTTTTTATATTCAAATATAAGCTAATTAAAACAATTCCAATTATGAAATATTTTTAAGTTACCTGAAAGAAGGGTGGTGGAGAACCGTTGCACGTCTATCTGTTACAACTGGCGATTAGATCAGTACTTCTTGCCATATCTTTTTTTGTATAAAATAGTGATTACTGTTGTATTGATTTTTGAAAAGAAAAGATTCATACATGCCAACATATTTGCATTGCATATTCTTGTTGCATAATTTGAAATGCAGTTAATAATCTGCAAGTTTTTTTAGACTAGTGTAACTTTATTTAAATCCGGGTAACGGACATTATAGCTTCAACTTATTCCAATTTCTAAATACTAGTATACATGTATAATATTGCCTGTTCTGCATCTTAGATGTACATGCACCATAAACATTAGTAATTTATTTATATTCGATATAGAATGAAAATTTCAAATTTTTGTCTACATTGTTATATGTTTTTCTGTGGCTAGCTGTGACTTAAAGAAACATAATCAAGTCCTAGTAGCACAATAACAAGTCCATGTATCTCTCAATTTACCAAGCAAGATGTATTACCAGCGGAAATGACCTTAATAATGTAAAATGCTTTTTAAATCGATAAGTACATGTAAGAAATATAGCGCAGTATTTTTACTTTTTTTCAATGGTATTCTGGCAGGTCTTTTTCGTAAAGAAACGACTTGAATACTAAATAAGAGCATATGTCAACATTGTTTGAGAGTGAATTGAACATGGTTCTACTATTATCCTATCAGTAAATTAAAGTGATCCTGGGACTTTAAAATACCTACAAACTTAGTATTTGATTTAAAGTTATTCAGATTTTCGGAGCATCTTGTTTTATTTTGATAATGATAACTCGTAAAGCAGACGTCAAGTCTGTTGAAAAGCGAATAGTGATCGAACAGATTTTCAATTTATCACTTTCAGAACGTTATTACATCACATTTTGATTAATCTTGAAATAATTCACGAAAAAACGCCTTTATCTTCCGTCCCTAGGGAAATAACATAAGCATTTCCAGACATTATAAATATCTCATCCAAAATTTGATAATGCTTTCGCTCTTCGTCTTCAATCTTTCATATTACATTGAAAGGAATAGATACAATAAAATTGAAACAAAATCTGCATTTACTTCACACGTAATTCTCCGAAACTGATATCTTCTGTGCATGCAATCTGTGTGTGCCGTTTCCATATAGGGTCAAGTCAGATGACTGCGTGTCGCATAAAATTTTCTATACAACGCCACAGCTGCCTTTTGTATGCTGTACAAGTTCCGGGTTCTTCTGTAGCAATAACATTATGCTCTGTGCATTTCTGAAGTAAGTCGCCATGTAGTTAAGACAGTTTGTCATATACATGTATCATCTCGTCCTGTGCATTTGTCAGTATATCAAGTAGATGTCCAAAGTCGTTCTGTAGTCACGACAGTTTGTCTTGTTCTAACTCCTGGACGACTTAAAAATATTTTGTAACATAATGACCACATTTGATATCCAATCTTCATGAAACTTGACCAGAATGTATGTCCCAATGATTTTTAGGTCAAGTTTGAATCTGGGTCACCTCACCTTGGTTAAAAAAACTAGGTCACGCGGTTTAATAAAAGGAAAACTCAGATGAGCTGTAAACGGCAATGTTGGCCCTCTTGTTTGATTATACTTCCATTGTAAAACATTCATTTCAGTAAAAACAACAAGTGTTTGACGGTGCCTTCTTTTTCGTTTTCTTCATTTCAGAAAGTTTCTGTCTAAGATCAGTTCAAGAAGCGCCCCACGCCCACATTTGATTATAAACATTTGTCAATGTTTATTTGAGACACTGGCATTAATTGAAAAAAGGAGACTTATCCATCAAAGAAAACTAATCTGATAAAAAAGCATTAATTCTCTTCACATTTGTTACTTGGAAAAGGACTACAATTTATTTGTCAGCTTTCGTTCACCAATCCTTTAATTCTCTGTCAGCACTGAGTAAACATGAAAGATTTTGTAAACCGTAGTCGAGATTTCCTGCAAAAGTTGAAGGAACATTGAATGATTGCCTTAATAACTAAACAACTTGCAATATTATCCCTAAAAATGGTTAATATGTTGAATTACTGTTTGTATGCTACTTTTGATTTATACATAGTACAGAGAGTACCATAGTTTATATAAAGCATATAAGCCCAACTTTAAAGGGGCACTCCCTACATCTAGTAGATTATATTCTCGAATCATTGTCGTTTAGATGCTTCGTAATTAATCACTCAAGCCTTCGGCCTTCGTGATTAGATCACTACGCATCTACGTCTACACTCCACACAATGATATTTTAACCGGTATATCACTCAAATGTGAAATCTATTTCCTAAGTATGTCATTTTTTTAAACTTTATTTTTTTAACGGCAACTGAGAGCGAGCAGCTTTATAGGGGCACTCCCTACATCTAGCAGATTATATTCTCGAAACATAGATTATGTGTTCAATGAACATAAAATGATAAATGAATACAACTTTAAAGAAGAACCTTATGGCGACAAATGCCTCACTTTACCACAATTAATCAATATAGAGGTCTTCTGTAATAAATCGCATCCACCCATTAATTGTACATGTACAACAACAACTCTACATAGATTATTTAATGGTTTACGGTACTGAAGTATATTTGATCGATAATGACTGGGACTTTTAGGTTAAGTTATAACACTTCCAAATATTCTATTATAATACTTTGAGGGGGAGGGGTATTTAGTTTGACATCAGTTATAGGGTAAAAACAACACTTGACGCGGTATGTGCTTTTTAGCTCACCTGGCTACGCCAGGGTGAGCTTTTCTGATCGATGATTGTCCGTCGTCCGTCCGTCGTCCGTCAACATTTTGATTCAAATGACATCTCCTCTGAAACCTCTAGGCCAATGTTGATAAAACTATGCAGGAATGTTCCTTGCATGAAGCTCTACCAAAATTGTTCAAAGAATTCCATTCCATGCAGAACTCTGGTTGCTATGGCAACAAATAGGAAAATCTTAAAAAATCTTCTCCTCTGAAACCACAAGGCCTAGAGCTTAGATATTTGGCATGTAGCATTGTCTAGTGGACCTCTACCAAGATTGTTCAAATTATGACCCCCGGGGCAAAATTGACCCCGTGCGGGTGGGCCCTTAGTTTTTGCATAGGCATATATAGGAAAAACTTTAAAAATCTTCTTCTCTGAAACCACAAGGCTTAGAGCTAAGATATTTGGCATGTAGCATTGTCTAGTAAACCTCTACCAAGATTGTTCAAATTATGACCCCGGGTCAAAATTTGACCCCATGGGGTGGTCCTTAGTTTTGCATAGGCTTATATAGGAAAAAGTTTAAAAATCTTCTTCTCTGAAACCACAAGGCCTGGAGCTTAGATATTTGGCATGTAGCATTGGCTAGTGGACCTCTACCAAGATTGTTCAAATTATGACCCCTGGATCAAAATTGCCCCCGACCCCACGGGGGTCACTTAGTTTTGCATAGGCATATATAGGAAAAACTTTAAAAATCTTCTTCTCTGAAACCACAAGGCCTAGAGCTTAGATATTTGGCATGTAGCATTGGCTAGTGGACCTCTACCAAGATTGTTAAAATTATTACCCCTGGGTCAAAATTGACCCCTTACAGGGGGTCACTTAGTTTAACATAGGTTTATACATGTATAGGAAAAAGTTTAAAAATCTTTTTCTCTGAAACCACAAGGCCTAGAGCTTAGATATTTGGCATGTAGCATTGCCTAGTAGACCTTTTCCAAGTTTGTTCAAATTATGCGCCTGGGGTCAAAATTGACCTTGCCCATGGGGGGGGGGGTAACTTGTTTTACAAAGGCGTAAATAGGAAAACCTATTTGGTATATAACATTATCTAGTGATCTTCCACTAGGCAAGTGGACTTGTACCAGGGTGAGCGATATAGGGCCATCTTGGCCCTCTTGTTGATCTTGGGAAGAGTTTCTGATTTGGACACAGGCACGTACTTATACAGTCGCATTCGTGATAAACATTGGAGCAAAATTTAAAACTAAGAGAGCAAGATTTTCCATCATTTCTGTTTATTTCATCTGCGCATTATTCTTTGGGAAATTTCTCTTCTCATATGTTTCGTGTTCCTAAGTATAAGTTTCTGTTTTCAATGCAAAGCTTTTCCATTTTGTCTTGGAACATATTCTATTTCACAGATATCATACTGTTAATCTTTGAGACCTTTAAATGGTAACGTATATATAACACATAAAAGTAAGATAAATAGTTTAGGGAAACTCTATTACATAAGAAGTAAATCAAACGGAAAATTCATGATCGAAACACTATTTCTATTTTCTTCGTAGGAAATTGACTGTCACAGAAGCGGTAGCTCCGTATTTGTTATGCTATAGAGAACAGCGTGACTAATTGCTTAACTCCTCGGTCAATGTCAAATGATTAAAACGTCACGCATTTCTGGATTATTTACGTGCATTTACAGATTGTTTCGACTTAAATGGACATACCCTATAACTGATGTCAACCTAAATTACCTCCAAAACATAGATAATAGAATCTTTGGAATTATTATAACTTTATCTAAAAGTTGCAATACCCAGTCATCTATAAAATCAGCGTTTTAAATATACTACAATACCGTAAACCCTTCAATAATCTATGTAGAGTTGTTGTTGTACAATTAATGGGTGGATGCGATTTATTACAGAAAGCTCCTATGTTGATTAATTGTGGTAAAATGAGGCATTTTTCGCCATAGGTTCTTCTTTGAAAATGTATTTATTTAGCATTTTATGTTCATTGAACACATAATCTATGTTTCGAGAATATAATCTGCTAGATGTCGGGAGTGCCTCTTTAAAGGTACAGTCTGGTGTAAAGCTGCTCGCTCTCAGTTTTTTGTAAAAAAATTAAATTCTCGAAATTGTATGTAAATAACGTATCTTAGAACATATAGTCATATAAAAAGGCTTCAGTATAAATTCCTGTCACGTATTCAATATAAACAAAAAATGTAGCGGTGCCGTGTAACCGACATTTTTTTATCGATTTCTGCAAATTCCTACCTAGACTTTTGCTTATATTTTGATTCTAGCCTTTAGTTTTATATTTATGAAACAGTAACTGAGAGCGAGCAGCTTTAAGATATTAAGGTATTTTTCCATATATGATAAAGTTGTTACATACAGGTATATTTTTGTATCACGTTCATTAAACAAATAATAACATATTAAATACGTCACGAAGATATTGAATCCATTGCACATATAAGTTTGTTTAAATGCCACCTCTACATAGTGTTGGGATTTTCAAAATTGTTTGTAACGCTTTATAATTTCGAAAGGTATTATTTCTAATATAGGTATATCTTTTACAGGAATTTATGCTGGAACCTTTTTATTTGACTATGCGCTGTAATAATTGTTATTTTTGATAACATAAGTTTTTCACCTTGATTAATCTGAGCGAGCAGCTTTAAAAGTACTAGGTAAAAGTGTTAGGGAAATAATTTTAAATAAGCTTGAAGCTTTCTTCTCGATCCTTAAAGTCTGTCATAAATGTGACATATTATATATGCTATGTATTGAATAAAATATTGTTTAAACCAAAAGTACAAGTCATAATAATGCTTCCTTTCACAGTTTTACATGTTGTACTACAAATGTAGTGATTTAACACAGACAGACAACATACAAAAGGGATAAAAAATGTGCATAAGCACATAACAAAAAGATATTTACGCTTTCATTGGCTGCATATGAGTTCTTTTTCCGGACTCATGATCCTGATTTTTCAAAGTGTACTTTCGGTACAAAAAAACCTCGATAGCGTATATCTGATATTCTGTGTCGTTTTAACACAGACAGGACAACAAGTAAACAAAATTATTTTTTAACAATTTTATCAGAATGATTCACAAACACACAATGTTACAGTAAAGCATCCAAATTTGAATTGCACTGTTAAATACTAGATAGGCCTACGTACAGTAAACAGTAAATACTTGGCTGCAATATGTAGCGGCTGGTTCGAATTTTTAAGGTCGCTCCGCGATTCTCAAGGGCTGAGAAGATCTGTAACAAATCTCGAAGATATTTATATTTATTTCTTCATAGAAAACAAGTATAACCGTGTGGTATAGATGGCGCAACATCCATTCAAACAATATAACTTCATGATTCTAGTACAACTAATGATTCCATGTACTATTCGGTACAAAATGTAATGTACTTCACTTTGGAAATACTTCAGCTTTTGCTTTATGATCGCATCCTGCTATTTCTGTGTCGTAATTTGACGCTGACAGGAAAACAAGTAAACAGAAACTTATTTGTTTAACAATTTCTTTTCAGAAATGATTAAAAGAAAATTAGAAAATGGACGTGATTACGTATAAAGACCAGAAAAAACACAAATCCAGTTGAAAGTATACTTAGGATTTGATAGGGGTTCCTGAATAACACCCCAGCTTTTCCAACTTTTGTTTTGTTAAAATTCCCTTGTGTATATAATATCGAAAAACAAGTACATGTACCGAACGCACATTACACTTTGAAGAGTTGCACTGAACCTTTGTGCGACGACCCAAGGGTGTTTTAGATGACATGTTTAGTGACAACTCAAACATTACTTGATTGTAGACTTTTAGGCTGTGTGTTCATTTACATTGTATTTTGAAATATGAACATTTATTTCATTTGGTTCAACGCCCGTTCCTTTGAATGGCCAGAACTAGTCTTTCATCCTCGTAAAAAGCTTCAATTTTTCATATTTATTTCCAGACAACCTTCATCTTCAATATTTATTTTAAATAACGTACATGTATTTAAACTGGAGATTGTCAAAATCTGCTATAGAGTTTTTTACAGGTAGCATTCAAACAACTTTCCGAGATGCTAATGTTAAAATCTCCTTCTTTCAAGTGTACTGTTCAATAAATAAACTAACAGACAGTCTTGTAGCTACTTTGGCGCACCTGTTTGACATTTTTTTGTTATCTTACACGATATGCATATTATCATGCGTTAGCTTAAAAGAAATTGCTATTTTGAGTTAAGCAATCTAGTTGTTACTGTCTTCATTCAAAAGTTAAATGTCAATTTTGCACTTTTCCCAAGTGAATTATTCCATTAGAAAACATGAAAAATATTTTGTTTTGAGCGTTACGAAATTTTATTTAAACGTACACGTGGCTATTAATCATAAATTGAAAATGTCAATCTAAAGCGGAGTCACTAAAACACAATAATGAAATAACAGAGTTGCCAGGTTTTACTTTGTAATGTACTTTGTGATCATGTAAAATATAACGAGAATATTATTTGTAGTTGCTAAACAGCAGGGCGTAACTAGTACTAACTACATCCATTATTGGCAGGTGCTTTATGCTACTAATGCTTATGAATATTCTTCGTTCGTTTGCCTGTTTGTAATTTGCGTAAAAGAGACGCTAAAGTTTTAAATGTTTACAAGTTCAAAAAGTAAAAATAAACATGGACACATTTAACCAAAATAAACGGATTTAATCATAAATTGTTCGATTCTTTCATTTTAGCTGTAAAAGTTGTTTTTATTCATACATGTTTTTGAAATATTGGTTGTATAAGGATTATTCGGCAAACTGCTTCACACTCTTTGATTAATTGTATATATCGTTTGTATATGGGCCGAAGACATTACTATGCAATAAAGAGTTTATGAATGAAGCTAAGTTATCGGGTACCACTTCTTGTTTTTATTAAATAAAACACGAACTCTAGTATTACATGTATATATAATTTAATGTAGCAGCTTATTTTAGTGCTTTAAAATCTATATCAATGCTTCAATTGATGATATACTACTAGTCGAAAACAGATGGATATAATATTAAAACGTTAGGTTATAACAAGAGATATTTGTGACCCTTCATGTTGACTTGAAAAAGAAAAAAATATATCGAGTTTTACTTTGTCTTAAGATGGCTAGTTTTGATATCTTTGGGTACGATACATGCTCGCCCGAATTAACGGCTTTATCGTAAGGTCTCCAATTTTTGTAAAAAGGAGGTTATTTAAACAAAACGGCCAAGATGGCCCTATATTGCTCACCTGACTACCACTGAATATAATACAAGGACATCAGTTGCAGAAAGGGTCAATTTTGACCTGGGGGACATGATTTGAACATTCTTGGAAAACGTCAATTAGACAATGATACATGCCAAATATCTAAGTTCTAGGCTGTGTGGTTTCAGAAATAAAAATTTTAAAAGGTTTTCCTATATAAGTCTATGCTAAATCAAAAGACCCACAGTAGGGGTCAATTTTGAGCCGGGGTCATACTTTGAACAATCTTAGTAAAGGTCCACTAGGACAATGCGAATACTTAGGCCTTGTGGTTTCAGAGAAGATTTTTTTTTGGACATAAGTCTATATAACAAGGTAAATTATTGCAATTTTTGTTACACCTAGGGCAATAACTCAATTAAGTACTGGTCCGATCTGACCCATAATCGGACTCATCCAAAACT
This sequence comes from Saxidomus purpurata, assembly GCA_022818135.1. Taxonomy (NCBI): domain Eukaryota; kingdom Metazoa; phylum Mollusca; class Bivalvia; order Venerida; family Veneridae; genus Saxidomus; species Saxidomus purpurata. The sequence goes on along the minus strand of JAFMSR010000001.1, from coordinate 47,865,682 downwards.
TGTGGTCATACACATTCCATCCACGTCAATAAATGTAGTGTACAGAGTGTAAACAATATAAAATATTGCAATTTTTGTTACATCAGGGTCAACAACTCAAGAAGTATTGATCCGATCTAGCACATAATTATACTCATCCGAGAACTTGTTGTCAAACACATTCCATCTATATTTGTTTATAATTGCTCTAAAAATGTACTGTACAGAGTGTAAACTAGGAGAAATACAGGGGCAATAACTCTGGAAGTATTGCTCCGACTTGGCATATAATTGAACTCATCCGAAAACTTGTGACATATACATTATATCCATGTTTGAATAAGATTGCTTCAAGGTTGCGGATATTTTTGTGTAAAACTAAATGTGGACGGACGACGGTCATCAAACAATCATAAAAGCTCACACCTCGCGCTCAAGTGAGCTGAAAAAAACTGTGCTAGGATGGAGTTATGATTCTTAGTTACTGCACACTGTGTGGAGTTTTACTTAAATCCGTTGAATAATGTATGTTACTTGTTCCGGAAAAACATAATATCCGATGTTAGTTATGATAAAGAAAGATAATTTAGGACAATGTGGTAGAGTTATATTTCTTGGTCACTGTACTTCATTTCCATGTCTTCTATCTTTCGGTGCAGTTTGAATAAATTCCCTTTGGCACTTTAAGAGTTATTCTCTGGACATAAAGTTTTCAAAAGGCGACTAATTAAAATACCAAACAAGGTCGAGTTATGGTATTGGTACTTTGCACTTACTCTGCAGTGTGAAGTTTAAATAAAATATCTTTCACAGTTACAAATTTATGCTCAGGACAAGCTTGCATGAGGAACAGGCAAACGGACAACTATCTGCTCACCCCTTACTTGGGACATACAAATGATGATATCAGCTTATTTCTATTGAAAATATTCATGAACGAAATAAAACTCTAGTTCGACTGTTCGCATCAAAAGTGGAATATCAATCCATCTGTTTTGTGTTTACTTCTATTTTCATGTAGTAATATGAGAAGTATCTTTTACTTTTTAGCTCATCTGGAACAATGTGCCAGAGTGAGCTACTAGGGATGGCTCACCGTCTGGGGTTCGTCGCACGTCGTCCGTCCGTCCACCATTTCCTTCAAACGACATCTTATCTGAAACCACTGGACCAATGTTGATGAAACTTTGCAGGGATGTTCCTTGCATAAATCTCTATCAAAGGTGTTCAAAGAATTCCATTTCATGCAGAACTCTGGTTGCTTTGGCAACAAATAGAAAAAAAACGTCTAAAATCTTCTTCTCTGAAACAACAAGGCATATATAGCTTAGACATTTAGCATGTAGCACTATCTAGTGGACCTCTACCAAGATTGTTCAAATTATGAACCCGGGTCAAAATTGACCCCGCGCGGGTGGTCACTCAGTTTTACATAGGCTTATATAGGAAAACGTTTAAAAAAATCTTCTCCGAAAACACAAGGCCTAGAGCTAAGATATTTGGCATGTAGCATTGTATAGTGCACTTCTACCCAGATTGTTCAAATTATGACCCCGGGTCAAAATTGACCTTGCCTGGGGGGTCACTTGATTTTACATAGGCTTATATAGGGAAAACTAAGAGAAACCACAAGACCGGCAGGCAGAGCTTAGGTATTTGGAATGTTACTTAGTATTAATTGGTGGACCTCTACGAATTATGTTAAAATCATGACCCCTTGTATTATAGCCAATGCTAGTCAGGTGAGCGATATAGGGCCATCTTGGCCCTCTTGTTTAGCTGACCTGGCACAAAGTGACAGGCTGGGCCATTATGATCACTCAGGGTATGTCGTCAGTCCGTCCACCATTTCCTTCAAATGACATCTTCTCTGAAACCACTGGGCTAATGTTAATGAATTTTTGCAGGGATGTTCCTTGCATGAAGCTCTATCAAAAGTGTTCAAAAAATTCCATTCGGTGCAAAACTGTGGTTGCTATAAAGGGAAAACTTAAAAATTCTTTTTCTCTGAAACCACAAGGCATAGAGCTTAGATTTCTAGCATGTGGCATTGTCTAGTGGACCTCTACAAAGATTGTTAAAATTATGATCCCTGGTCAAAACTGACCCCGCCCGAGGGGTCGCTTGGTTTTAGATAGGCTTATATAGAAAAAACTTAAAAAATCTACTTCTCTGAAACTTTAAAGCTGCTCGCTCTCAGTTACTGTTGAAAAAAATATTTTCACAAAAATTGAAATTCTTATTCATAAATATAAAACTAAAGGCTAGAATAAAAATATAAGCAACAATCTAGGTAGGAATTTGCAGAAATCGACTGAGAGGTCGGTTACATGGCACCGCTACACTATATGTTTATATTGAAATTTCAAAAGCGCTTGCAACGCTGACATGAATTTATACTGGAGCCTTTTTATATGACCATATGTTCTAAAATACGTTATTTACATACAGTTTGAAGAACTTAATTTTTTTACGAAACTTTGAGAGGGAGCAGCTTTAAGGCCTCTAGATATTGAATATTTGGCATGTAGAAATGTCTAGTGGACCTCTACCAAGATTGTTTAAATTATGACCCCTAGGCTTAATGTAGGAAAAAAAATCTTCTCTGAAACCAATAATTCACTTGTTGAAAAGGATCAAATCAAAAGACATAGCAAATGTAAAAACAATTAAGCAAAGATTAAAGAAATTTAACGCTGCTCTAATTTATGATGAGTAGTAGTTTAAGGAAATTTTGCCTTACTTTCGTTCTTTTGACGGCCCAGTACTATACTCATATCCTCAGTAATGAAATGCTAACTTTATAACATAGCCAGGTTGCTTGGCACGAACAAATGAACATTAGTTTTGGAGAGTTTTAGTAAATATGTAGTTCCAGCCACAAAGAGCGCTTTATCAATATTTGTACACATTCTTACACAGAAAAACAACTAACAAACTGAATATAAAGGAAACCGTTTTATATCAATATGTGTTTGTTTGTTTCAGTTGTTATTCTTGAAATACCATTGTGATAAGAACGCTGATAACTGATTTTTATATAGTTGCAATAATTAGAAATGGCAAGCGGAACTTCCAAGGAATTTCTGTGATACTAAAATGTTGCAAACAGTTTCGATCTAGTAGATTATTTCAGAATGTGTTCTTTGAAGACTGTGAAATATTGTAAAGAAGCTGATTTTATGTCAGCCATCGAGAGGATTCTACGAGAAAGACAATGTGAGTAGTACAACAAAGGTAACAGCGCAAGAGGATAATTTATATGAATTGTCCACGTCCACACGTAACATGTTGTGTTCCCTTCAAATCCCAGGCGAAATTTTGATGAAGCTATAGTCAACTTTTCAATTCTTCAAGACGACGAACATAATAAACCTTTCAACCGCACTAGCTAGATGCTCGGGTCAAAGGTAACAACTCAATGATAAACATTTGACCTCTGCAGATGGAGTTCCATTACCTGGGTAAAACTTAAACTTTAAGAGGGCTTCGTACATAATTTAAGATTGAAATTGGCCGTTTCAAAGTCGTACGTAAAGGTCAAAGTAGATCATTTTCGTGTGTGCTCCGTAAGACAAATGATTTTCACGAAACGTGTGTCAAATGTTCATCTCATAGAAACAACGTACAAAACACGCCTGCACAAGGTCAATGTCAAACTTTAGGGTCCTGTATAATTTGTACCAACATCTGATGTCCTTAAATGATTTTTTATAATTTTTTGCTCAGTTGTTCACATCATCATGTGCATGACCCATGTAACAGCTGTGTCAGACAAAAGTCGTCTTCATATTGAGTTGCATTAAATTTCTTCAAACCAAAGTATCCCCGACATGAAATATTTCAAACCTGAACTTGTAAGAAATAGTGGAAAACCGTTCCAATTCCAACTCTCTATCACAAATGGTAAAGTAATTATTATCATCTATTAGAATCAAACCAAAGAAGTAAGTAGAACAAGAGCTGTCCCTAATAAGTGACGAATGCCCCCGATAGAGGTGTCTCACAGCCTGTGTCCTCGCCATATGCTCAACAATTGTGCCATTTAATTCTAAATTCCTACCATGCATACAGCATTCCATTACCTTTAAAATCTAAGTGTGACCTAGAACTTTGAGGAAGGAACGTGGGTTTTCACGCAACACATTGTCTTCATGCGCTGAACATTTGTGCTAAGTTATATTATATTCAATCAATACCAGACAAAGTTACAGTCCGAACACGGATGTGTACATATATACAGAACTCTATTACTTTCAAACTCTGAGTATGACCTTGACCTTTGATGTATGGACATGGGCATTGCACGCGACACGTCGTATTGATTTGCGGAATGTTTGTGCCAAGTTATTTTAAAACCCTTCAATGCATGACAAAATTACAGCCCGGACACGAAAAATGTAAGGGCGGACGTACGGACGGACAGACTGACAGACAGATGGACGGTGTGATTTTAATATGCCACCTTTCGGGAGTATAACAATATTTATCATAAAAAGAAAGTCATTATTCCAGTATAATAATAGTAGAATCAAACAAAAGAAATACAATAAAGTATATTTCATTAAAAAGTTGTGTTATCAACAAAATGATGTTTTTAGACTACTGAATTATTTCAGGCAAATAAGATGGAATAACGATTTTTCCCGGAATAGTCATATGTTATACTGTGATCATACAGATTAATGTTTGTTAGTTATATCTTCGGCAACATTTACCTTTCTAAAAGTCTATGTCATCAGTACTTACAGTTTTTCAAGAAATTACCATTTAATCTTACTAAAGGTACATGTATTAAATTAATATAAATGTCTTTCTAAAATTTATGTTTGTAACTTTGAAAGTTACAATAAATTAATAAATTTACATTTTCTTTAGTTTGAAGAGAAAAATATATTTCTGGTGCATGAACTCTTAGGCTTCTTCAAAAATCATGGCACACATATCATGAAGAAAACTCGACAAGCTTATATGTGAAGCCATCTCATACGACGCAAAAAAAAACTGGCTCTGCAATACATGTATGCTGTTAATTAAAATAGAATTCTGAAAAATGCAACTGATGTCGCTTTTTTTAAACCGATCTTAAACAACTTTATATCAGAACAAACATAAGGTGACCCATTCTTTTGACCTCCGCATAAAAGACTTAAAGCTGCTCGCTCTCAGATTTTGGTAAAAAAAATAATTTCTTCAAACTATGTAAACAATGTATTTTAGAACATATGATGATATAAAAAGGCTCCAGTATAAATTCATGTCGCGTACATCTCTAAATTTCGAAAAATACGCTTCCAAGTTTCAATATAAATTTCAATATAAACATATAGTGTAGTGGTGCCGTGTAACCGACCTTTTCAATCGATTTCTGCAAATTTCTGCAAATTCCTACCTAGATTTTTTATTATTTTTTTATTCAGTTTATACTTCAATACCAATATTATCCAATCATGTACGAAAAGGAAGCTTATTCATGAGAACTTTTGTAGACCTTTTGTAATATTTGACATGACACAAAGATCAGATGTATTTAGAGCTGCATTTAATGAAATCAAATCAAATTACAAAGACCAAATGCCAATTTACACGGAAGGATTCAAGGACCCAGAGCGAGTCGGCTGTTCTCTCCATACCTTTAAATTACGTCTATCAGATCATCAGATCATCCATTAATATTTTCGGCTAATTTACTTTATGTCTTCATCCAGATAACAGAAATTCATTACTTTTGAGTTCAATTATATTACAGAAAAAAGAATAATTTACTGTTTGATCCCAGTCATGTTGGTACTTAAAATACTAAGAAAGCACTCTGTTTACAATTTGTCTTACATCAACAGCTGCCCATCTAATCAATGTTTTAAGACCAGGTTTCCTAATACGACACACTAGGCTTACACACATTTTAACCTGAACGGTGAGACAAACCGATCGGTATAGCTTGTGATACTGATTTCAACGTGGAAAACATAATGATATACTGTGTAGATCTATAGCTGTTTAGACAATATCATTTTAACGCTACATCAATGAAAACTCGGTTTGACTGTGTTGATTACTAAAAGAATTTAATCTATAGAATTAAATCTATAGAAATATTGAATAGTTTTCAATTTTGAATAGCTTAAATTATTTTGTAAGTCACAGATCTCTAGTTTTAAGTCGTATCAAAACTGTAATATCCGACGCGATATGGTGGTGTGGTGGCTGAGTGGTTAACGCTCTGGACTACTAATCCGGATGTCCCCGGTTCGATTCTCGGCCGGGGCACTGGATATTTCAGAAACGCTTTTCAGTGTTTCCCACCTATCTGAGATGAACTGGTTAGAAACCCAGAGGTAGTCTCGCGTGTATCGGTGCTATACACCGGGCACGTAGAAAAGAACCAAGAGGTCTATTCGTAAAAGAGCTAGGGTCTGGTACCCGGATTCCCTTGTATCTGCTTCTGTCTCGAAAATAAAGGACCACAATGGAAATAAGAGCTTGCTCTTTATTGTGTTATCCGTGGTACTTCGCACTGAAAAAAAATACAAAAAAATAAATAATACAAATAGCCACTATTGTGCCGATGTGTCGTTTAACAATGCGACTGACGTGTCTCGCAGAATCATCGTAAATTACAAGTTTTAATCAAACGGCCCAAAAACATCTAATTGTACTACCCTATGAAATTCATTATAAATGTCTGCTTCAGATTGCACATATCATAACGATGCTATTATTGTTGTCGCGGTAATATGCTTTAAAATAAGTGGTGATTTCGCTCACGTGCTTCTTTTAACACTGCCAAATCTATTCTATCAAATGGAAGAGTGTTTCTGTTTCTTAAAAAGTCAATACTCTGTTTTCATTTACAAACAAGAGTTTACTAATATAAGAAATGTAATATCAAGTATTGTCCTTCCTTTGGATGAAGTTGTTTATATGTTTGCATAACGTTTAATCTCCTTGGAATGGTTACATATCAGTATCATAATATCAATAATTTTACATTGCTGGGTTCATATCATATCAAGCTTGTAGTACGCATAGTTTCAAAATTTGCATCAGGTCTTACATAAGACTTCCATAAGTTCTATAAGACGAAACAGTAATGCAGACATAAAAGACGCCGCCAAAGTTGTTTTTCCATTTTAATAGCTCTCCGTAAAGTGATTGGATAATTTTTCATACACTATTATCAATTTGAAATGAGCGAATGTTTTACAGGAGTTGCATAGAAAGATTCGTTTATGATCATTTGAAATATAAGACAAACAGCATGTTAACTATTATCCCTTTGTATCACACGTCAATCAGTTTTTACTACATTTATTCATATTCGAACTTTACATCACAATAACATACATTCCTTTATAATTATTTCAAGTCATGTAAGCAATCTATTAAAAAAATCAAAACATTTCCGCTTGGCTGCGCTTTCCGTTGTAGGACCGCAATAAGACCGTAATGTCAGCCGCATTTCAAACATGTCCGACACAGGTGTTGCTTCGCAACCGATATATTACTATAATGCGTAATAGAATGCAAATTCTATTAATGATGGTTATTGTTCAGAAATCAACCAGTTTTATTCTAGCGATTGTTTTTCGAATGTTGTTGTCTGGTAGGCCTATAAGACCAAAGTCGTAAACTGCCGAAGACTACCGGTCTGTCGTCATCAGTAGTGACGTCAATACCTTTCTTTTCTCGCTAGGAAGCCAATGCTACACAAACAAAATTTTGAACTTAAAAATCTATCTGCATTAATCGTTAAAATGAGGGGGAAACGTGCCAAGAAACAACCGACAAAGGAGAAACAAAATACTAGTAGATCTGCACCTGCTAGCAAGCGCCAGAAGAGGGATGGTGCAGTACAGACAACAAAGGAGAAACCAAACCCTCCTGCTAGCAAACGCCAGACAAAGGATGGTGCTGTACAGACTGAAAACAGAGCGGATTCCGACGACGACGTTGAGCATCTCCGGTTGTTAGGATCACAAGATTCTGTCGACCCAGGTAGATCTAATCGTGGTCGCAATTTTATAAATTTTGATAATTTATTGAATACGTCCAACTCTAACACGCCAGGGTGTGGTGGTAATATGCCGCAGAACGGCAACTCTCAAGGCTGTCAGACCAGTCTGCCGGGTATCGAACCAATGCAATCGTCTTCGGATGATATTGCAATACATATACCGCAATCGACTAAATAACAGATATGGCGTGGAGAATTTATAAACTTGTCCGTAATGCTAAAGGGTGCCATTGAACTGTCTGAATTGAATGCTGGTCAAACGTTGCACATGTCGCCTAGTGGTCAGATAGTGACTAGGCCGAAAGATATAAAGAACAAAATAACTAACATTGAAAAATGGACAGATGCATTCCTTATTTTTACAAGTATTTACTTAGTTAAGAACCCAACGGCATCTCGTGACCTCATCAAGTATATGTCCATCGTAAGAGATGCTGCAGAGAGGCTGAAAGGGTTCGCGTGGCGTACTTACGATTAACAGTTTAGGCTACGCCAGGTACACAATCCATCTTCAAGGGCCAATATAAACCAGGACTTGTGGCTACGATGTATGCAGATTCCGGAAACGGATTATGCTGCACCTAGCCGTGCCTCATCTCTCACTTCAATTTCAAACAGGAAAACTTGTATCGCATTTAACCAGGGTTCATGTCACTGGCTGAATTGTAAATTTTCACACCGATGCTCATCTTGTGGCCTTGGACACTCTCTGGCTTTTTGTAGTGTTGAATTCAGACGATAAAAAGACAGTTTATCAGCGTATCAAGGACTTTATATAGATCTATCTGTTGCCTATACGGTACCTCAGTAGATCTATCTGCTGCCTACACGGTACCTCAGTAGATCTATCTGCTGCCTATACGGTACCTCAGTAGATCTATCTGCTGCCTATACGGTATCTCGGTAGATCTATCTGCTGCCTATACGGTACCTCGGTAGATCTATCTGCTGCCTATACGGTACCTCGGTAGATCTATCTGCTGCCTATACGGTACCTCGGTAGATCTATCTGCTGCCTATACGGTACCTCGGTAGATCTATCTGCTGCCTATACGGTACCTCGGTAGATCTATCTGCTGCCTATACGGTACCTCGGTAGATCTATCTGCTGCCTATACGGTACCTCGGTAGATCTATCTGCTGCCTATACGGTACCTCGGTAGATCTATCTGCTGCCTATACGGTACCTCGGTAGATCTATCTGCTGCCTATACGGTACCTCGGTAGATCTATCTGCTGCCTATACGGTACCTCAGTAGATCTATCTGCTGCCTATACGGTACCTCAGTAGATCTATCTGCTGCCTATACGGTACCTCAGTAGATCTATCTGCTGCCTATACGGTACCTCAGTGACTATCTGCCGCCTAGACGGACCCCGGTCCCTAGATCTATCTGCTGCCTACGGTACCTCGGTAGATCTATCTGCTGCCCATACGGCCCTCGGTGATCTATCTGCTGCCCTATACGGTACCTCGGTAGATCTTTCTGCTGCCTATACGGTACCCTCAGTAGATCTATCTGCTGCCTATACGGTACCTCAGTAGATCTATCTGCTGCCTATACGGTACCTCAGTAGATCTATCTGCTGCCTATACGGTACCTCAGTAGATCTATCTGCTGCCTATACGGTATCTCAGTAGATCTTGAGATTGAAATGATTAATCATATATTGTGGATGTCTATACTGAAAGTTTAAACGAAATAATAAGACATTTCTGAAATTGTATTCTTGTTGATTTCTGTTGTTATTATAATATGTCCGCCGCCTGAGGTTTGCGGTGTATTTTGTTTTTCTCATGCATTCCCAGTGTTATCTTAACAGATGCTGAAATCCGATCAGTAGCCTAATATGTGTAGCAACAAATTGTTTCGAGATTCGAACCCGGGTAGTACACAAAGTTTAACGTAAATTGCTTGTTATTGTTAGTTTATTTTCCGACAGAATGGATTTCTGTTAACGAAATTTATATTTATCTTTAAATTTACAAGAACGTTAAATGATATTCTTTAACAATATAACTTATATGAATTAAATAAATTATACAAAATATAACACCTAGGGTTATTTTTATTGAATTTATACAGTTGTAAGCACTTATTTCCATATCGACTCTTCAGTGAAATCTATTCAGTGTGATTTTCATCTTGTCATTTAATTAAGAAATAATCTATGGCTTGAAGTGTTTAAAAAAAATAAAAAAATTCCAAAAAGAGAATGTGGGGAAAAAAAAAAAAAAAAAGAAAAAAAAAAAAAAAAAAAAATTCCAATTAAAAAAACCCCCTTTTTTTTTTTTTTTTTAAAAAAAAAAAAAAAAAAAAAAAAAAAAAAAAAAAAAAAAAAAAAAAAAAAAAAAAAATATTTCTTATTTTATTGTATGTATAAAGGAGTTTAGTTTGCGGACATGGTTTTGATTTACGTATCTTTTCTTGAAGTTTGTGTAAAACTCAAAGTACATGCCCCGGAGGCTTCGAATATGTTTAATTTTAATTTTTGACGAAGCTATTCATAGACTCGTCCATGGATCAAATTTATTTTGCACTCCTGTAGGAGTCGAAAAATAATCTAGTTAGGCACAAAATCAATTCCACTTACATCTATATAAAAGAATACATTTTATATTGATATGAAATTACTATCGTACGTCAAAAGGCCTTATTTACTCTTTATTTGTAGTCGGAAAATAAGTTGTCTTAATTTCAAATAAAACATTTAATAACACTTTACTATCCCTTCTATTTACTCTTCATTAAAATGATGCCACTTTATAGCAAATTAATGAAATCTAATAATGCAAATTACTGTTTAAACTCCTCATACGTTAGTGTACAAGTAATTAGCATTACAGAAATACAGTACAACAGGATGGTATCACGCAGTGCCGATTGGCGGAAAAGTTGTTTACGTTGTTTCAGTTAATGACGTAGGCAATAAAATGATAAATATAAAACCAGACATACATGTACATGTAGCTAGTGATGATGTATTTGATCAAATCTGTGTGCCTCTTCGGTTATATTTTTGAAGAATGAATTGTGGCATTAAATTCTGTGCACAAATCTACATTTTAGAATCTGATTGTTAACCCAGAGCTTATCCAACTTATACCTGTTTGTCCTGTACGTTTTGTTGTACCAAGTTTGTCATATCTATCTCTTATTTATCTCTCAAATATATTTCTTATCTTAATTTTCAAGGTTAGGTTTCTTTTTGTTTTTAAGTACTTATTGATCTCATCACAGTGACTGTGGTTTTGTTTCCATTATTAATGCGTTAATGCATTCTTGGACTATGCCTGTTGTAGCTGTTTATGCACGACACATATAAGCAATATTTTTATTTGTAAACATCGCGATTTTTAAAATAAATTTAAAACTATGAATCCTTTATGTAAGGATATTGGATTGATAACCTGCATATTTGGCATACGTTATATGTCGTACACGTGTTTCTTGCAATATGTTAAGATATTTGTCCACAAAGTCTCATCACGTTAGATTTAGCATGTCATGCTTTCTTCGTGTTCACAAACTATTCCCTTTTTGAACTTATCTGACCGGTTATATATCTAGCATAGAGTTATTGCTTGTATTTCATCTCATCTCGAGAGACGTCAAAGCATTAGTTGATTAATACATAATGGACTGTCTCCCCGCTATACCCTTGACTCGTTGCAATGCAAATCTGCACTGAAATTTACAAATTGCAGACTTGTTAAACCAAAGTACAACACAACAAAAAACGAATGTGCTGATAAGTAATGGCTAAAAGGAACATACCCTATAACTGGTGCCAAACTAATAACCTCCAAAACATAAATAAAAGAATATTTGGAAGTATTATGTTTCAGCTAAGCATTCCAAACATTATCGATGAAATCAGCGTATTTGAATACGCTGCAGTACGTACCGTAAACAATTCAATAGTATATGTAGAGTTGTTGATTGCAGTTAATGGGTGGATGCTATTTATTACAGAAGGCCTCTATTTATTAACTGTGGCAAAATGAGGCATTTTTCGCCATAGGTATTTCTTTGAAATTGTTTTTATTTATAGTTTTACGTTCATAGAACATATAATCTATGTTTCAAGTAAACAATTGGCTAAATGTAGGGTATGTCCCATATATTCTAAAATACAACATTTTCATACAGTCTGAAGAGCTTTTTGTCACCAAAATCTGAAAGCGAGCAGATTTAACCGAATATAGTTTTTATAAAAGACCCCTGTTAAAACAACAGCATGTAAACGGAATCTTAAATCTATGCAAGCAGTAATTGAAGTATTATATGAAGCAAAACATTCAATTTCTGTCTCGTCATAATGACGTCCTCTACTATAATGCGAATTGGTGTCAAGAATCGACATCACTGTTCTTTAAGGGTCTTGTCACTAACGGCTGAATAACTATTCTTGTCTTATATCGTTGGCATGTAAAAATCGGTCATGGAACAACAGATAAAACAGAGTCAAGTATTGGCGTTACTAGAACCTTCAAATATTTCAACACATTCGTTTAATAAATAATTCATTAACCGTAATGAAAGCTAAAAGTAATCTTTGAAAATATGCTGCTTTTAAAACATATTCTTCATGTTAGTGGAGTAACATAAAAACCTGTAAAACATATTGTACCGATTTTCAATTTGTATGTATTGTAGTACTGGCTGCACTTGAACATTCAAGTATTTCAACACTTAATTTTAATTAAAAATGTAATAACTGTTACAGTAATGAAAGCTAAGAGAACTCTTTCAAAATGTGCTGCTTTTAAAACAAATTGTTTGTGTAAGTGGAGCAACATAAGAACTTGGAAAGATGTAGGAAATAATTTACAATTTATTTGTGTCTTGCACTTCTGCTAAACAAAGGTAGATCAGGCAAACAGTGGCCGACTCAAACGCAATAAATCAACTAAATTGTTATAAATCATATATTTGAAACTTTCGGCAAAACAATTTTTAAGATATTATGGCCAACCCATAGATGAAGACTCGATCGCCAAAAAAAAAAAAAAAAAAAAACCAACACATTATTGGTGTAACATGCAAAACATTCACTTGTGTGTATTCACAATCTGTATTTTCATCTCTCCAGGTTTAGTCATAAAGTTTGTTTTATCATGCCCATCTGTCTACTGCTAGTCTTCTTCTGTCATTTTAAATTGATATTGCAGACACCTGGTATGATAATGGGAATTGGATAGATAGTAAAAAAAATGTAAAACATATGTAAGCATAGCTAATTAATATTTACAAATTGATGAGTTGGTAAAACAGCAATGTTTTAGTTAGATCAGGATCTTTGTCTCCGATAAGGTGTGATTCCATTAGATTTTTTTTAAGTATTAGACTTATTTAGAATTTCGTGCGGAACCATTATGTTGCGGAACGGTCTAAAATCTAAATAATATTAATCTAAATACGATAAGAACACATTAATGTGCAACATGGAATAAACATTATTTGTTTTACCACATTTGTTCAAATATTTTGTCTGAATTGACCCATCCTTGGGGTACAGTAGTATGAGCTACATTCACTTGTTAAGGAAATATCATTTCTCTTTCGTCAGAATTCTTTATTTAAATTCAGTTTCAACATTGTTTTTTTTAATTTATGTAAACCGTTCAAATACTTCGAGTAATACGATTAATTTCTGGATAATTATCAGGTTTTCATAAAGACTTCGATTCGCCCAAAAAGAGCCACCCGTCAGCTTATTTGTATACAGAGTAATTTGTACGATGACAACCATTTTCCGTATATATAACAAAGAAAAACACAGAATATCATCAGACAATAAAACATAGAAACACGTCCAGAAATATCTCAGCAAAGCGATGGCTTTAATTATTTCCTCATGTACACTCAACCGGTTTAAAAAACAAAAGTGGCACAATATTTGTTTTAACATGTTATCGTGTTTCAAGTTTATTCAAAATTCATTCACAACAAAAACAATATAAAATTTAATAATTGTAAAAGTTTCAATAATTCATCGCAAAACATGACTACAATGAAATAAAAAAAATAACGTCATTCAAATTAAAATGTTCAACAGGGGAAATCTTTGCGTTTATAAAACGGTTAAGTGTAAATATAATGTGTATTCAATTGCTATTAACATTGAAATATGACATTTTAGTGGCTTCCAAGAAGTGGAAGGTTGTTATGTAACATAACACAATCATCGTCAATTGGACTTATCACATTTAGACACAAATATCGAAATATTTGAAAAAATGAATTGGGTATTTTCAAATGAATATGGCTTTAGTTTCAATCCCATAATAAACCTGCATGTGCGTAATTTGTTTATGAGCGTAGGAAATGCTGGCTCCATGGCATCTTTCCCAGTCGGGGTGCATATATAAATTGTAGATAAACGATACTTTTGAGGATGAGTGAAATCAAAACAGTAACTTCAGTGAATTTCCAGACTACAAGGTGTAGAAAAATAATTAGCTTTGGTATAATGCATAACAGGGCAACTTGGCGAATCCAAGCAAATGAGAGGAACACGTTGGCTCCGTGATGTTGAATAATTTGTTCTGTCTACCATGTGTCCAATTCACTTATATTAACTTTATTTTAAAGTCGCAACTCAGTTCAGCCGCCATCAAGTTCTTTCTTCAATCATTGTTGTTTGTTTACAAGTTTGTGAAACAATGCACACAGTACAATGTGCATAGAGAATTATATGATACTTAACCCAAAAGTGTAAGCTATACATTCCGGTCATCATCGGTAAAAATCGCTTATTAAAATCATCGGTACATGTAAAAACCGCTTATTAAAATATGTATTATATTATATATGTAGTATTTATGTTACCATTTGATTGCCTCTCGTATAACATTTACTATGCTATGATTTGTTCTTAAGATTAAATCAATCCATAGAGCACCCGTTTCATCCTTTAAAATCCGGCGCTATATAAATGGATTTCAAACTCAAAACAAATCATTACATAGTATATACTTTTGTTTATCATTTTACATATATTTAGCCCCGATTGTTAAATTTTTTTACACGTTTGCCAATGAAACATAAATGGATTTCAGAGAATGTTTGAATTTCTGTTGATTTTTTGTGAGACCAACATTTTCTTACGAAAGAATACTCGTTTATGTAGTTAGAGTGAATCGGATATGATATGTCAGCATTTATCTGTCATGAAATGACTAGTAGCAACATTCTTCTGCAATTGTTGCCATGTAACTTAACATATCTTCCAACCCTTGAAAATGGCTTTAAAGATAACTGAAAACTTTAACCATTTTTATACCCCCAAAACGAAGTTTAGGGGGGTATATAGGAGTCACCCGGTGGTTGGTCGGTCGGTCGGTAGGTCGGTCGGGCGGTCGGTCGGTCTGTTGCATTTTCCTTGTCCAGAGCATAACTTGAAAACTACTTGTTGGAATTCAATACAACTTCATACAATGTTCAAGCACATTGAGAGGAAGTGCAGTGCACAAGAACTATAACTCCATCTTGACTAATTACAGAGTTATTGCCCTTTGTTAGTTTTCCTTGTCCGGAGCATAACTTGAAAACTACAGGTTGGAATTCAATACAACTTCATACAATGGTCAAGCACATTGAGAGGAAGTGCAGTGCACAAGAACTATAACTCCATCTTGACTAATTACAGAGTTATTGCCCTTTGTTACTTTTCCTTGTCCGGAGCATAACTTGAAAACTACTGGTTGGAATTCAATATAACCTCATACAATGGTCAAGCACATTGAGAGGAAGTGCAGTGCAGAAGAACCATAACTCCATCTTGACTAATTACAGAGTTATTGCCCTTTGTTGCTTTTCCTTGTCCGGAGCATAACTTGAAAACTACCTGTTGGAATTCAATACAATTTCATACAATGATGAAGCACAATGAGAGGAAGTGCAGTGTACAAGAACCATAACTCTATCTAGAGTATTTTCAGAGTTATTGCCCTTTGTTATATTTTTTCTTCTCCAGAGCATTACTTGAAAACTACCTGTTGGAATTCAATATAACCTCATACAATGGTCAAGTACATTGAGAGGAAGTGCAGTGCACAAGAACCATAACTCCATCTTGACTCATTACAGAGTTATTGCCCTTTGTTACTTTTCCTTGTCCGGAGCATAACGTGAAAAGTACTAGTTGGAATTCGAAACAACTTCATACAATGGTCAAGCACAATGAGAGGAAGTGCAGTGCACAAGAACTATAACTCCATCTTGACTAATTACAGAGTTATTGCCCTTTGTTACTTTTCCTTGTCCGGAGCATTATTCGAAAACTTTTGGTTGGAATTCAATACAACTTCATACAATGGTCAAGCACAATGACAGGAAGTGCAGTGCGAAAGAACAATAACTCTATCTTGACTCATTTCAGAGTTATTGCCCTTTATTACTTTTACTTGCCCGGAGCATTATTCGAAAACTATTGGTTGGAATTCAATACAACTTCATACAATGGTCAAGCACAATTAGAGGAAGTGCAGTGTACAAGAACCATAACTCTATCTTGACAAATTACAGAGTTATTGCCAAGAACAATATCTCTTTTTAGTTTGTTTGCAAGGTATTCTGTTACTACGAATTTTTCAGTTTATAAAGCAGTCTTTTGGGGGTATTAATCACATTTAGTGATAGCTCTAGTCTTATTAGCAGGAAAATACTTTCTTTATAGAAACTTTAATGTCAATATTAGTTAATAACGACAATAGTTTTCCTTGATTTTTCCTGTAAATTATTCTTAGCAATTAAAGTGTAACAAAGATTCATATATATCTGAATGGTAATACTTAATGTTTTTATATACTTAGTAAATCAGTGTTAAAGCTGCTCACTCTCAGATTTTAGGGAAAAAATCTTCGAACTGTAAGGAAACAACCTATTTTAGAACATATAGCCATATAAAAAAGTTCCAGTATAAATTCCTGTAAAGTATATATTCATGTAGATTTGAAATAATACGCTACCATATAATAAAGCGTTGCAATCCAATATAAACATATAGTGTAGCGTTACCGTAAAACCAGCATTTTCAAACGATTTTTTGAAAATTCCTACCTAGATTATTACTCCTATTGTTGATTTTAGCCTTTAATTTCATATTTATGTATTAGTATGTCATTTTTGAAAAAAAAAAAGATTTCAACGGCAGCTGAGACCGAGCAGCTTTAAATATCTCGGAGAAGAGCAATATCACTTACATACGTATCTCAAAAGTATCTCGACATGCTTAACAACTATATTCCAACGGTAAATATACTGAACTGCAAATCATTAACATAATAAAATGCAAAAGGAGGACCTGTAACAGCCGAGCCAGTGGTTTCTCATCAGCTGCATTAGAATGCCAGAACTGCTTTTGTGTTTTTGTGATTACATGTTTGCCAATTTCTAAATTGAAAGCTTTTTATTGATTTCAAAGCTGATAGTCATTTTTCATTTGAGCGCAATGCCTCAAAGATGTCTATTCCTGATAAGTAAAACGAAAGTGTTATTGTCTAGACTTACATTTTTATTTTAAGAAACAATGATTGATACTGACAGCGCAATGTCGAGTTCACACAAAACTTAACATAGCACCTGAGTGTGAAGTTTTTATTAAATGAGATGCTTTGTTTAAGTGAAATAAATTCAACATAAGTTTATAATATGCTGGAATTTATGAAGAAAATCACAGTATGTTATGTTACATGCGCTTAATTAATCTCTGAAGTTATTAAGTGTTTCTGATTGAGATTTTCCTGTATGATATGGTTTGAAATAAAATTGCAAATTCGCAAAACCGTCATGTTTCCGAGATTCCACTCCTATCCTTAGTAAAACACTTGGAGCCTTCAAACTCTTCCAATCTTTAACCTGTTCGTGCATGTAAACAGTCAATTAGGCATTAAAATCATTACAAATTCCAATTCTATTATTGAATAGTTTTTGTTTTACTGCTCCCAGAAATAGTATATATCCCTAAATAGCCCCTATATTGCCCTAAATATGTGTCAGATCATATGAGTGCGAGGTATCAGGACCTGAGTTTTGCTCGCCAAGCATCATCTAATAAAACAGTTTTTTTTAAATTATTAAAAACCCCATTTTTAGATGGCTGATTAACAAATCCTAGACAAATGTTGATACGGGACTGTGGCAATGGATTTGAAAAATAGGGACAAGTTGTTAGCATTTGAATATGAAATCTAGCCGATAACTCATTGGCAGCATTAATGTTTTGTTGAACGGTTTAGGTGTAATACCGTCATTCCGATGGTGATAAACACTGCAGGACACAGAACCTGTCGATTTATATGTTCAGCACAATCAGTTGGAACATTGTTATAAAACAACACGAGTAGTGTCTAGAAAGTTTACGTGTATTTATGCTGCATCAATAGCTTAGGTCTAATTACTTGCATTATTTACGTATTGCATTGTTTCATTATATTTTAAACTTTTGTCATTTGTGATATTTTGATCAAGTTGTCTCGTGATTCGATTTTTTGAGATGGCATAAATAACCCTGATGGTTCTTGGAACGGAATTCTAGCGTTGGAGACTCTTGATATCGAGGGAAAACGAGCTTTTTGACATACATAAAATCATATGGAAAGTTTAATTAGTTTAAGAAAATTTAATTTTCAGTTGACGTTTAGCTGTTTATTGTCATGAAACTGGTGAACTGCAGCTTAAGACTCGATATACTAGCTAATTTAACACTTCATATAACAAGAGAGTGTCTGAAACTTCGACATGTATGGCCTTATTGCATCAATACCGTGGTATAATTAATTGCCAATGTACTAGGGTCATGTTTTAACTGTTTTATTATGATCGGTAAACTTCATTGCTGTGATAGCACTCAAACGTTGTCTCGTAGATGTCGATTTATTGGAGCAAAATAGTTCTGTGATTTTTATCAGAGCAACTTAATTCTATATAAGCCTATGCGAAATCAAGTGACCCCACCTCCCGGGAAGGATTAACTTTCACCCATGGTCATGATTTGAACAAAGGTACAGGTCAACAAGGTAATGATACATGCTAAACTTCTGGCTTCAGAGAAGAAGACTTTTAAAGTTTTTCTTATGTAAAATCAAGACACCATCAATTTTTACCCTGGGGTCATAATTCAAATAGTCTTGATAGAGGTCTACTAGACCATGATATATGCCAACTATCTTAGCTCTAGGCCTTGTGGTTTCTGAGAAGAAGACTTCTAAATTTTTTACTATATAGCCATTGTAAAATCAAGTGACCCCAGGGCGGTGTCAATGTTAATCCGGGGGTCATAATTTGAATAATCTTGGTAGAAGTCTACTAGACAATGCTACATGCTAAATATCTAAGCTCTAGGTGAGCTAAGAAAAAGAATGTTTTGTTTCAAAGTATACGAGCTAATGATATGCAATCGAACGCATACTTTATCTAGTTAAAATAATACAGAGCTAACATTTAATTTTCTAAAATTATCGAGACATGGAAATAGTGTACAGTTAGCGTCATATCAAATCAGGAATATGTTTGATCTGAAAACTGTGTCAGTTTACTAAACAGGGGCCTGAAATAAAAAAAATATTACATACATATATATATATTGGTCTTTTGAAACTGTAAATTTTGAAACTTCTTTTCTTTCGATATTGTATCGTTAAAAAAATAATGTTACTAGATACAATAACATCAATAATAGGGAACGACCGATGAGTGACGATAAAATCTTAAAAGAATGAATCTCTGAAGAACAAACATCAACATTAAATCAATATCATTGAATGAACATGATGTGTGCATTAATAGGGTTTTCCTAGTACATGTATCAATGACGCTTGCGCGTGAATTGGCCGTTGTATCAAATAAGAAAACTTAATGAAACCGTAGACGTTATTACGACTGAGTTCTGCCAGGACGTATATATCGTATAAAAGTCGCATAATAGCAATCGGGCTATTTAAAGCCCTTGTGCCATCATGGTGATTGCGTTTCAACCCGGCTCAGCCGTGTATTATCCTCTAAATATGTAAAATCGAAGTACAGTCACTGATAAGAGACTGTTAAGTGAATGCTGTTACAAACAACGAAGAAACCAAGAGGTTTTATTTGGATAAGAACAATTTCCTATTTTAAGATCACTGTTTGTATAAACTGTGTAACAATCGCTATTAAATGGCATGTTCATCTTAGAATACCATGTTGTTATCACCGCGATGTCTTGGCGAAACGTGCTTCGCGTTTTGGACATGTTCGCTATGACGTCGCTTTGCAAGAAAATGAAACCAAAGTTGAAGATTTTGTCTAAATGTTGAAAAATCGTTTAATTTCAGTAGCAACGGGTTTCTTTTTATAAGGGTTTCTTTTTGCATGTGCTAATTTAATGTTAGATTTTTACAACAGTGTGCAAAAGTTAGTGTTCGGACCTAACTCAGTTGTCTCCAACTAGGTGGCAGATCCCGCCGTTTTGTGTTCCCTACAGTAGACATTCGTCAGGACGAAAAGCTAGTAATTTAAACTTTTTATACTAGCCAATATGCCTTTAACTGAATATATGGATGCTGGTGCATTTAAGTATCATTATATTTAATTGATGCACCTGTATTTTGACCGAAGGTCTGATTCCTATTTGTTAAGCAAGATGGCACTATTTGCGAAGGAATTAAGCCATTAATTAACATACTGGTCAAATCCTAGTAACATATTCTCCTAATAAATTTAAAGTTATCAAACCCCTATAGATAAACGTTATTTTCCGACTGACCAATATATTGACATCGCCAAATGGTGTCACATGAGACATAAATAAACGTTAGAAGTCCGCTAACTTTCTTGTATAGCAGCTGACTCTTTTATTTCCTATAGGATCAATTAACTATTACGCTAAGCATTTTCGTACAAGAAAAAGTAATCTCACGCAAAGTCCAAGCTAAAATACAAAATCAGAAACCGAGAAAAATAAATTTTAACGGAAGATAGCAGTTGAACCGTTTATTTATGCAAAGATACGCCATTAATTGCGTTGTACGACCTTCACACGCATGCGTAAATTGTAATTGCTGTTCTTTTATTCTCATAAGATTCAGTCTTCTCTGTAATTTCCTGAGAGTAACATCTATGTTGGATACTTTGTATTCGTTTACTGATTTAATGCGATTGGAGTAGTGTATAAAGCACTTGGTAAGTTCAATATATTTTACGATTGTTAACACAACTTACATAACCATAATGTTGTTTGTATTCACATCAATTAAATGTTAAAAATTGCAGTTTGGAAAGTTTAATGATTTTAACATTTTTCGGGGTTTGTGTTTAGAAAAAGGTTAAACAATTCAATTTCGAAATAACATTTTCCGAAAATTATCGCTTTTTACCATTAATCGATATTTTTCGGGAAATTCCAATGTTCAAAATAAAATGATTTAACGCGTTAACAGTTTCCGTATAGTAGTTTTATACACTTCTAATTTAAATTTAGCCAAATCCTACGAGGGTACAAAATCGGAATGTTAGACAGTGTGTGGGTCGATATATACGGAGGATCGTTTTCAAAGACATTGTCTTATAAAAGCTTAAAAAATATAATTAAACCCGTTTTTAACAATGAAGTATGATATCCGAAAATCTCATTTCAATAAACAGTCATGTTTTCAATTAAGCAGAACTGTTCGCTGTTAAAGTTGTTCGCTCTCAATCGCCGTCGAATTTAAAAAAACCTATTGTTTTGTAGCGTATTATTTTAAATCCTCAGACATACTTGGCAGGCAATTAAACTGGAACCTTTTTATATGCTTATTTTCTTAAATATATTATTTTCATACAATTTGAAGAACTTTATTTTCTAACCAAATCTGAGAGCGAGCATTTACTTTTAATGGTGGTAAAGCTATGGACAGCTTAGCTTCGCTGTTATGGCATCAACTTGGCTGTCTTTTTTGTCACTCCCATTCCAGAGCACCATACTTTTTACAAACAAAGCGATCGTTTTTTGTTTGCGCAACTGAGGACTATATTACTTTTACGTGTTTTGTCACGCACATGCCCGAGTGGTTTCTAATTTGGGATGATCTCCGACAAAGACAGGTTTAATTGTACTAACTAATTTAGATTCTTTTCGACGCAAATCAATTCTATGCATAATTTGTGCAACCTTCATTAAAGGGACGGTCCCAACATCTAGCCGGTTATATTCTCGAAAATCATTTAAAGCGACATACCCTATAACTTATGTCAAACTAAATAACCTTCAAAACATAAATGATAGTGATAACCTAAAAGTTTCAGCTATGCATTCCCAGTCATTATCGACAAAACCAGCGGTTTAAAATATACTGCAATACTGTAAAGCATTCAATAATCTATGTACAGTTGTTGTTGAACAATTATTGGGTGGATGCGATTTATTACAGAAAGCCTCTTTATTGATGAAATGTGTTAAAATGAGGCCTTTTTCGCGATAGGTTCTTCTTTGAAAGTGAATTTATTTGTCATTTTACGTTCATTGAACACATAATCTATGTTTCGAGAATATAATCTGCTAAATATAGGGAGTGCCTCTTTAATTGAGAAAAGGTCACAGGGTAAAGTAAATAGCGCGGCGTGGAAAACGCGTCCAGGATGGAAATTGTTGAGGAACGGAAAGAGTTTTTCAAAATCTCACACACTGCGTTTGTACATGACTTCTACTCACTACGTTAATTTCAACGTCGGACACCCACGGTCGTTGATTCCGCTACGCTCCATACATGGGCGTAGCGGAGTCAACAACCGTATGTGTCTGACGATGCGTAAATTTAACGTGTTCAAATGGGAAATGCAGAATATGATTCTGACGCGGAACAAAAGAAAATAAAAAACACATCAAAGGTTCACGTGATATTGTTGTGTGGCAACAAAACAAATCTTCGATGTTAATAGTTACGTCAAAACACAATTTAACAAGAACAAAACTTTATTCTAGAGTTAATGCATTTAGATAAATGAGAACATAAAGAGAAAAAATATAGAAGCAGTAAAATTAAAATGTTTACATCATCTACTGCTTTAAACTTCAATTTTATCAGTAGGCGGTCCAGCGAATTCAGCTTTTAGTCTGAGTCTATTTAATTACAAAATAGATGCAAACATCACATTTCAAAAGGACATAAATCTCGTCTAAGTTGTCATTAAAGAACGTTTCAGACAGCGATTTTGAAAGGTTGTTTCTGTACAAAATAATCATGATAAAAACACATAAATCGAGTTTTCCTTCAGTTTTCAAAATGCATATACTTCATAACCTTCATACTCCAAGTGTGACCTTGACCTTTGAGGTAGGGATGTGTTTTTTTCCCCCCCCCCTTTTTTTTTTTTTTTTTTTTTTTTTTTTTTTTTTTTTTTTAAACCCCCTACAAAAAAAAACCCCCCCCCCCCCCCCCCCCCCCCCCCCTGTGCTGTAGGGATCCACCCCCCAAAACCCAGTGGGATGTGGGTCTTGCACGCGACACGTCGTCTTGATGTGCTAGACATGTGTGCCAAGTTATTTTAAAATCCTTCAATGCATAAAATACCACACAAAATTTTTAAAAAAAAAAAAAAAAAAAAAACCCCCCCCCCAAAAAAAAAATTAAAACCTCCCCTTAATAAAAAAAAAAAAAAAAATACCCCAACCCCCCCCTCCTGACATTCCAATCCAAAAAAAAACAGGGGGGGGGGGGGGGGGGGGGGGGGGGGGGGGGGGGGGGGGGGCGGGGGGGGGGGGGCCCCCCCCCCCCCCCCCCCCCCCCCCCCAGAGTTACAGTCCGGACACGAATGTGTAAGTGGGGACGCACAGACGGACGGACGGACGGACGGTGCGATTTTAATATGCCACCCTTCGGGGGCATAAAAAGAACCTATGGCGAAAAATGCTTCGTTTTACCACAATTAATCAATACAGAGGCTTTCTTTAATAAATCGCATCAACCCTTTTATTGTACAACAACAACTCTACATAGCTTATTTAATGGTTTACGGTACTACAGTATACTTTAAACCGCTGATTTTATCGATAATGATTGTGAATGCATAGCTGAAACTTTTAGGTTAAGTTACATTACTTCCAAAGTATCTATTATATATGTTTTGAGGTTATTTAGTTCGACATCAGTTATAGGGTGTGTCCCTTTAACCTTGTTTTTAATGTTTTTATCGAAAAGGTGCAGACACTTTAGTATCGTGCAGTACTCTTTGTTAAAAAGCGTTTGGAGCATAAACTGATTCCTTATCTTTTGAAAATATTTTAATTGAAGTTTGTTTTGTCCTTGCAGTACTCTTTGTTAAAATGCGTTTGAAGCATAAATTGATTCCTTATCTTTTGAAAATATTTTAATTGAAGTTTGTTTTGTTCTGGATAAATGAATTAAATGTTGTGTACAGCTTGATAATGATGCGGTAAAGATTAAAAGATTCCCTCTCCAGGCTTTATTCGTGCCCTTATAAGGCATTGATCATTTATTCTTACATTCGAAACCGCCGCAGAAATTTTCTCCTTATTGATGTTTTCGTCAAAAAGATGTTGTGTAGCGCGAGGAGCGCAATAGAGACACATTTGCTAATTATTCTTTTCAACGAATCCCGATCAATCTTTCTGTGGCGGTTGGTCTTTTTACCTACTACTGTAAAAGTCTGGCATATTGAAAAAGGATTTCAGATTATAACATGCATCAATTTAAAACAAAAGAATATGTGTACGAAACTTTTCAATAATAAAAAATACGGTTTCGAAGTAAAGTAAATTATATCAACTTAAACAATAGAAAGACCTGCAAAAAGAACAGACGCATTCTGAGTATGCCAGAATGGTTTTCTTACAATTACCAAGACAAGATTTGCAAAATACAATAGTTTAATAATACTTGTTCATTCTAGTCATAGCCAAAATATTTCACCAGTTTTCGGTGGTTACTTAATTTACAGGAAGATAAAAAGTACGTGCATACAGATGCCCACATTATACCAATGTGCATATGACAGTGTAATAAACAATCCTTGATAAGATATTGACATTCCTAGACAGCGATTTGTATAGTAATCAGAAGACATATATTTCATGTGTAATGTGGATATGTGTTCCTAATAGCTAAACTTGATAGTACTGAAACATTTCTCTTGAAATTGATGGACATTTGAAGATTTTCTCGATACAAATACGGTGAATATTTCAACCTTCACCAAGAATAAAAAATTAGGCAACAAATTATATAAGTGTATTAAAAGTTCCAATTAATTTTCTCACTTCACATAGGATGGAGTTCTCTTGTATCGCGGTACTAACGATTCCAACGGAAATAAAACAGAAGAAAAGTATTTCTCCCCAATTTATATCTGTTTGACCTTTCCCTCCAACCATTTTACTTTAAAGTGAAAACAATCTTCCGTGCAAAAGTTGTTTGAATAAAACATAAAAAGTAGGGAGTCATCCATCATGTTTCACCTTTTAAAAAATTCCATAATTCTCTGTAATCGCGGTATTTAAATCGCGGCCCTACTTTCTGTTTATAAAATGTGCTTACACATTATAAAACTCATTATTGATTCACGGAAGTCCAAGTTAATGAAAAATATATTTATTTTAAATATTCAACAATTTTTACTGGAAAATAGAACAGTTGAATTATCAGATTGTATCGACGCCATTTTGTTTTCTCTTCTTGTCGAGTACAGAAGGGTCATCTTAACTCATTGTATCTTTTAAACGAAGACAGACTCCTTAAGGTCTTTTTTACTTGTCAAATGTTTACAAAAGTCTTATTGCCCAATTCAATGAAGGTAAACTTTACTCTCTGATTATTCTTCCGACTGCCGACCACAATTAAGTCACGTAAGTCAGCACGTGCTTGTGTCCTCAAAGTGACGGCCCCTAGATACGCTTACTGGCGCTGTCACGTGATGAAAACTTTATTCGCAAAAACAACATGGCTGCCGAGATTTAAAAACCTTTCAAAGCTTTCGAATCAAATTCATTCCTAATAATGATAAATTTTTGGATGAACTGGATGACGAGGAGAAACATATTTGTATGAAATAGGGTGACTGCATGAAAGGTTACTTTATGTTCCCATTTACGATGTATATTACGTTATTTAATGGCAAGTGACCTATTAGATTCTTGTTGACGTATATGTGTCACTGCAGTGTTAGCCTCGTTACTATCGGAAAGGAAACTAAGAAAAGGGAGATTACCGCGATACAAGTTAACCCGCGATATGAGCAGAAACTACTGGTACTACATGTTTTACTTGAATGTGATAATAATAAAATCTGAGTCTGAAACAAAACATGTTTGAATTCATTTGTAATCAACTTCATGTTCAACTTTTCGTAAGGAAAATTAAGTTTTAACAGTTATATGTACAGCGAGTTATGCAAAATGTTGATTAATAAAGACTTTCCAATGCTTTATTTATATTTACGAGACACTTGCGAAGATATCACACATTATATAAACAAGAACGTCATTTACGCAGTAATCATATTGTTGACATCATTGTTTTGCAAGGTTGCTGCTGTGATATTATGGAATCGCCAATTGTCCCTGAAATCACTAGAATAACACACTGTTTTTTTAAATATAATTCTGTGTTTTGCTATAATTTAGAGACTTTCCGCATATACAAATTCACATTTTCGAAAAAGCGCTTTCATTTTGTATTATTTTTGTCTGGCCCAGTGAATATATAAATGTCGTGTTAGCATCCTGAAACGTAGCAATTAAACATTTTTTCGGCATCAAAAATTAAACTACACATAAACATGGCAATGTCAATATACAGTCAAACCTGTGAACAAAGAACACTTTTGGGAAGCTATAAATGTGGTATTTGCTTGCAGGTGGTCTTTATTCACAGGTGTTTCTACTATATATGAATAGTGCATTCTGATCTCCCTGCTGGTTGGTCCTTATTTGGAGGTGGAGCTGCTGTGCCATGTAACTGTTGCTGGAACGTTCAACTGACGACACAAAGCAGTTTGATGTGTATTTGAGTAAGCATTTTATTAGCAAATTTGACTATTACATCAATCAAACGCCATAACGACACGATAACACTTAAACAAACATGTTCTTATGATCTCCGTTTAATAGCATGTCATAGCATAACAATTGTGTTTTATCAGTCCGCTAAGCATGATAGCTGGAAAACATGCAAATCTCTTTGTCGTAATGTTGCGGCTTCGTGCTGCTTGTTGATTGTCAAAACTGCAACATTGCAATATACAGACGGCATTGTAACACCGGATACAGCTCCTTTCGAATACAGCTCCCCGGAAGCTGCTCGTATTCGGTGCACATTAACGAATACAGCTCCCTTGGTGTAGCGGAGCTGTATCCGAAGCAAAGCACATGCACAATCGGATAAAACTCACTATTTTTTATCAAACGGATAATAAAACGGATTAAATAACAGAAGTCTGAGTACATGGTGATGTGCCTTTTGTGTCTCCACTTTAGAAAGAAGCTTGGCCTTTCCGAAAACTTTTAAGTCAATGTCCAATTTTTAGTTCGAAAACTTGGGTCCATTTGTCCGAACACATGTCTGTTGTCCTATCCTGTATGTTGTCTTACCAGTCCGTCTGTCGGGCCTTACACCCTGGTGTGAATGTGCTTCATTCCGTCAACAGTTTATCTATGAAATGAAGTACAAAACCGTTTAAACTACCGCCTTATGTGCAACAGTCATGTATGAAAAAATGTTGGTATATTGAAAGAAATTAATTCTTCAATACCAACAAATAATCATTAAACCTTTAAATTCCGTTCAACCGTCCTTCCAACACGGACGGACAAAAAGACAAACATCCCAGGGCTAAGTACTGCATCCTGAATAGCGGGATGGATCCCTATTATTCTATCATAAATTATGTGCCGCAATGATACGCCTTAAATATACGTCTATGTTGCATCGGGTCACTGGGGAGCTCTATTCGAAAAAAAGGTACAAGAACTCCGAATACAGCTCCCATTTGATTAGGGGAGCTGTATTCGGTAATGCACGCCGAATACAGCTCTCCGGGAAGCTGTATTCGTTAACGCGCGCCGAATACAGCTCTCCGGAGAGCTGTATTCGCAAGGAGCTGTATCCGGTGTTACACGGCATAACTCCACTATCATATTTCTATGGTTTTAAGAGTTTTTAAATAGTAGTAGAGTATGTGTTATATTTGAAACACGGGGTCCCGTGGTGTTAATATTTGTTTGGTAAATATAATTCAATTTTTTAAGATGTAATTTGATAATTTGTTATCATGGAATAAGCTCTACAGTTTTTCCTATATATGATTTATTGATGTAAGCACAGTTTGTTCACAAATAACTGCCAGACAAGTATTATTTTATTTAATCTAATGCGTCTTTCTTTTCTTTGAGCTTATACTTCATGTTCTACCAATTTTTCTTAACGTTCCTAGGGTAATATCGAAACATTGCTACATAAATATAGAACTTTCGAGACGATGTTCAGTACAAACGAATCCAAATTAACACAGTTTAACGTGAAACCATTGTTATCAGTAAATTTCGTATATCATTAACCATTTCTGGGCCTCCCGAATTCTCTTTCATTCAATGTCCTTATGCTTTGCCGTTTACTGACATCTGTCTGGCAATCGTACGAAGGAGACAATATCTGTCAGTCTTTTGAATTTGTTCTGACAGTTGCGTTACAAAAGCTTAGGCGAGGCATTACAACCGTTTACATACGGACATTCATCTATTACATTTTGTATATCAATAGCATATCGTTGCTATTTGTAAATGAGAAGATAAAATGTTAGTCGTAAATCAATCGATAGGGACACATATTTTACGCTAAACATAATTTAGCCCATCCAATTAGACACTTCTAACAAACTGATAGTTAGACCAATGACAAGTGTTTAGGGGAGCGGTGGTGTAGAGGTTTAGGTGTCTGCCGCTCATCCCGGAGGTTGCGGGTTCGAGCTCACCAAGGTCACGACCGTACCTCCTCATAAGACACCAGTACTGGTTTTTCCAGAAAGCGGACTCGAGAGTGACTCGATAAGCTAAAAGCTTTCTTCACAGTCGAGCTAAAATAAATTAGTATAAACTGAACTAAACTATTGACAAGTGTTTTAGATGTAACTGTTGAAAAGTTTTAATTATTTTTGTTTTTAACATTAGTAGTATTCCCATTTCCTAGAAAAAATCAGTGTGAAATTTCTTTTACAAATTATGATAAGTTACATCACAAATTACGTTATGTCTAGGAAAAAACGAAAAGGTTTCAGATTTGCAACCAGAAAGGGCCTTCATCAAGTATTTATATCTTGTTTCTATTTGGTCCTAACGTTTCAATACATTTTTAAGATTATGCTCCGATTTATAGCCTCATAATTTCGATCATTTTTGACAATAGCAGGTTGAAATTGATTTACAAAACCCTGCAAGCTTAAACCCGAAAGCAGATGAATAGATTTGACCGGTTTCAGGGCCTATGCTTAACAGAGTTTCTTAATTAAGCCGATAATTATACATATACATAGGACTGGACAAGTGAGCGACATATTCTGTTCTGATCTGTTCATATTCATGCTGATAAATTAATCATTAATCATATCAAACAAATATAGATGGTTTATTCTAGCGACTTTTTAATCGGAAAAAGTCAGATAAAAACCAGTTCTTTCTGTTTTGCACTACAACTTTTCTTGTTTTTCGTTTCGGCAATATTTATGTTGATTATAGTGCACTAAACTATATTATAGTTTGTCTGTTCGATAAACTTCCAGATATTGGTCAATATTGACATACCGGCATGTTTACTTTTGTTACTAACCCAATACAACTATGTTTACTAATGATATATATATATATTTGTTATGATCTACTGTGTTTGTATACAACTTGCACGATGCATTTCTTTCTCATTACCATATTATTTATTATGTAATCCTTTATAATCAAAGGGAAATAAAGTGAATATATAATATATATCTATAAAATTAATATATCAGCCTTTTTATTAGAAATATATGGAAAGGAAATTTGCCTTGTTTAAATCAAATGACCCGCACAAGTTGCTCAAGCTTAGCAAAAAATATTTCATTGTTACAGTAAGAGATGTCTCGTTGCATCAAATAGAAGTTGCCTTGATCAGTATAATTTGTAAGCAGTACAAATTTGTGTCATTTTTAATAACAAGATCTAACATAAACAATAAATGAAAAAAAATCAGCAGTATTCGTTGGTTTTTATATTGTGTTTTGATATTTCTTTATAACCGTTTGTTTATAGTTCAGAAGTAGTCTTAAGCATTAATTTTCTCAAACAGAATACCTAGTTATCAGTTACGCTTACAATGCTTTCCGAATAGTAAACGTTTTTATTTAATGAATATATTCTCCTTTTGATACGAGTAGTCCAGTTTAAGTGACTGGGAAAATAGTTTAAACTTAAATCTAGTTGCCTACCTTCGTACTAATTTTGTTAAAAAAGTGTTTGGCCATCTTCTTACTGAGTGTGTGCATTATCATATATTTAACATAGGGAAACATAAGAAATAATTAATTTATTTGATATTAATTCATTTGCCAGAACTAATACTTTAAATTTTAGCTCTTGTCTGTCCCGTTCTAAATTCTTTCAAACAGAAAATGGAAAGGAAACATTTTTACGGGTTTAATCTGTTTTAAAGACGTGAAATGTGTTTAGAGGTCACCAGGGACAATTGCAATTTGAAATGCGCATGAAAATGCGTTTACAATTAGAATACATATGACGGTTTTCCGAAATAATTTTTCTACTCTTTTTTTCTTTTGTAAAATACTGTCGTGTTTGAATTTATAAAGAATGCACAGCTCTTTCTATAAATACATATTGAAATAACATAATTATGTCGTTGAGAGTTCTTTTCACACAGTTTTTCTTTTGCTTTTTAATATTTTATTATTGTATTATATTATATTTAGACGTTAGGTCATCACAATCAGTTATGTAATCAGCTGTGCACACGAAATTGATTACTTAATATAAGATAACCAAGGAATGTCAATAACTACGAAATTAAAGACTAACAAATTTGATAAGATAGTTCGATTGTCTACCTAATTTCCAGACCAGTTCTATGATTATGTATAATTCAAGTACATGTATGATCGGAATAATGTTAGCTAGTTAAAGCAGTTTTTCAATCACATGACATTCTTCTTAATTTTGTTTATCAACAAACACAGTTTCAGATTAAACATTTAGATTTTAAAGAAACCATGTCATTGCCGTTTATAAAAGTGAAAACCCGGTAAAAAAGAGTGAATCTTATGATCAGTTCTTTTAATCAATTCATAACTGTAAAATAATTTATTTGTGTGGGTAAGAGAGATGGGTACATTATAACACTAGGTAATTTATAGTTAAGGGGTTGTTAGGTGAGCTAAGCTGATAATGACATCATTCTACAAACAAGCCAGTCACTTTAGTAGCAGAGATTAGTCGTGGCCAGATTACTGCCACAAGTTGTCCTTTTTGTTGTCTCAAATGTAATTTCTGTCTTTGGTGACATCAAGGCGAAATGCAAACGATAGGTGTGTTTTAAAATATAAACACAATAGTTATTAATAAATGTGATGCGCACTATCATATTTGTAAATGTAACCCGACTACAGTAATATTATTAATTGCATAAAAGCAACTGAGCGGCCAAAATTTGATTTATTCGAAACGAAGTGTTTGGCACGCATGTGGAACGTAGCGGGTCCTTTTCATAAAACACAATTCGTCTGATGAAAGACAATTATTATAGATTGTCAATATCTGTTTCGTTTGGATTTAGATGTTCGTACTAAGCGTTTAAATATTTTGATAATCAGATTTTTATGGTGGATTCCGGTGCCGGTACCGAATTGGTTTTTCAGATTTGAATTTAAAAACGGTTTAGTAAAACATCTGATTTTTATTTAGCAGATCTTTCTGTTGTTGACGCCAGATAATCATATTTCTGATAAAATATGTTTTGCGGCAAAAATAAAACAAAATTTGTATTGGTAGTAGTTATACTACCATTTGATAATGCTTCGTTAAGGGTATTTCCTATGTTATGACTCGTTTTGAAGTTAAATCAACTCAAAGAGCACCTGGTTCCACTTTAAGGGACCCTGTTTGTAAAGAGCGTCGATGAGTTGTCAATTTGTTTTCATTAATTTCAAACGATATTTTGTTTTTACCCCCAATTTAGAATCAGTATATTTACAATATGATTATCACTTATCTTTTTATCTTATAAATATGTTAATAGTTTTACACGACATGTTCGTACAGTTACAGTAGCTTTAAGCTGCTCGCTTTTACATTTTGGTGGGAAGAAACCGGTCTGAAATTAATATATCTATTTCAACAACTTAAAATGTTCCTGTTTAAACATCTGTAAAGTATTAAATAGTCTGTACTTTTCAAATTATACGATACTAAATTTTAAAGCTTTTTTATATTTGAAATTCCATTTGAAACTCCAAGATAAACATATAATGTAGCAGGGCCGTCAAACCAATATTTTCAACAGAGATATTCACAGATTCATCATTTTAGAGAAATTTACTTTATCGACACGAAACAGGAGACGTAATATTATTTTATCATAAATCTAAAGCTCTTGAATCACATGCATGATTGTTAAATCAGTATAAACTTGTATATCAAAATTATATCTGACTTTCACGTATTAATTAGCTTACAAAGGTTTCCGTCAGCAAACAATTTCATAGTGTCGATAGCTTATAAGATGAGCTTATCATTTGATTTACGGGAAAGTTTTATGTGTTTGTAGAGGCAAATTACTCATCATTTATTTCTGTTTATTTGAAAATTTATATTTAACACTATAAATGCTGACAAAACGTTGTAAATAACGTACCAAAAGCTCTATAAATGCCGACAGAACGACGTGTAAATGACACCGCATCAAACACTTTATAAGTGCCGACAGAACGTGTCGATGGCGCATCAAACGCTCTATAAATGTCGACAGAACGTGTAAATGACACATTCAACGATCAATAAATTCCGACTACACTTGTAAATAACGCACCAAAAGCTCTATTAATGATGACAGGGCGTTTTGTATATGACAATACATCAAACGCTCTATATATTCCGACAGAACGTGTAAGTAATATTGCAATACTATTCATGCTTTTTTCTGACAAGTAAAATACCAGTAATTCTGGTATTATTTCTAATCTAGACATATATTAGGCAAGTAATTCTTTCTTAAAATTAGATAATTTTTAATCGTTTTTGTATGCTAGAAATTTACTCAAATATATCAAATTAAAGTACAAAATCGCTCAGTTTGATATAAATGCGTTTCTATGAGCAATTTTGTGTCTTTGATTACTCATTTATATCTGTGCCTTCTGTAAATGTATTCATGTGAGTGATACGTTTCGCAGTTCGTTTCATAACAGTTCATTTTAACGTTGTATGTATCGTGTATAATTCAGTAAATTAACCAGACAGACACGATAGCACGAACCGTACCATGAATGGTATCAGATTAGAGTATATCAGCAAAGACAATGAACTCCTAGCAATATCAAGGCATACGAGATTTTAGCCTTAAATCATTTCGATATAGCACATTTTGTATTGCAAAACATAGCATAGGTCGACATTAACATATATGCTATTTCTCACATTTATCATAATATACTTGTATTGGAATTAGAATACAATCAGGAATGTAAATATCCTCTATCCACTATCTGCAGTTCCACATAATGTGCTTGCAATGAGCTTTGGAGATACTTCGAATTTAAAGCATGTTAGAAAATATATATCGTAAGTGAAATATATCAATTATTCCCTGGTAGCAATTCCACATAAAGAGCCTGCAATTACCTTTGATATTTGAAGCATGACAGAAAGTATTATATCGCAATTAAATATATCCAGTACTCACTAACTGCAATTTACTTATCAAATATTGAGATCTTGGTGTATGTCAGAAAATGCGCTTCGTTACCAAAATATTTTGATTTCGCCTGATTAAGCATTTGAACTAGAAAATGAAAAATACAATCGGTTGCTGCACAGTAATATAATCCTGTTTAGATAATAGCTATTATATTCACCTACATCTTAATCTTGTAAAGAAGGGATTTTGTTTTGTCAAACCTTAAGGTTGTCTTGATCGATTGTGCAGCTAACTGACAAATGGAAAAACAGACCTGTATCATCTCTGGCATAAACAGATTGAATTCTTAGTTTAACTTACACTTGTCAAGACAAAGCTTACAATTCATACATCTACTAAAATAAGCTTCCTTAAAAATATTACAATAAGCTTCCTTAAAAATATTACAATAAGTGTTCATATGTTATCTTTGAGACGTGATATTGTAAGGATGCGTGTCAAAAAGGATAAATAATTCTGCAAAGTTATAAAGAAGAAGCAAAAAAGGAGATACTTATATTTTACATTTAAATGTTGTCTCTATGATTTATGTCCGACATGCTTTTCTCCCGTAGAACAGAGACAGTTTTAACAAATATTATCTCTATTTGAACCAGTGCACACGAGGAGGCTTTGGAAGGTTTTTAAAATGGACGGAAAATAGAAAAAAAGTTGTTAAAACATCACGGGTTACACACTGCTTGTTTCAATGCCCTTTTACTGTTAAAACATGTCACGTTCTACTCATTTTTGATGACGTAATGGCCTTGTTACACAGTTATTATCAAACTAAGTTAAACAAAACGTGACAAAATCACTATAGGAAGAAAATCCAGTTTTAATTGTTAGAAAAATCCTGAAGCTAACGTCTGTAACCCGATATTTAATGAATTCTTCTACTACTGCGAAAGCAGATAAAAGTCGTCTGAGATCAGAAACAAAAAGTGTTACATGTAATTGACACACCAGGCAGTACGGAAATTGAAGTTGTGCTGCTAGCGGCAAATTCGCATTTTAATGTTCCTAAATTACTTCCAATGTGCACCTTTGATTGTACTGAGCTCTCAAAGATTTGACCTAGCATGGGATAGTGAAAGTTAGGAGGAATACATAGACAGATGCCAGTAGGAAGTAATTAAACAAATTTGACTTAGACAAGTGACGACAATTATAGGCTGTTATTTAGTGGTATACATTTAAATATCTTTCTTTTTAGTGGATAAAGCACAAAGAACCAGAAATTATGTATTAACTTCAAGATTGTCTAACCGTTTTCAAGTATGAATTAATCCAGACGAGATTTGTTTTTATCTTATTATAAATCATTTTAATTCTTTAACAATAGTCAAATCAATGGACACTAATAGTGTGAATACTATTGATCTTCAGCTAATTTTACGCTTTCCAACACGTTTTAAATATGGAAATAATTTTGATATATGACAACACCACAGTAGCAGTGAAAAGCCTGAAAACGCTTCACTGTAGTGCGTCATCCGCTTCATCGCTTCAGTCTCACTACTTGGAGCGTACTTTAAATTCTTATTATTACTCCAGACGAACAATAAGACACCTACCAGAAGCCATAAGAAAGATACAAATGTATTTCCCAAAAGATCATTACAACAGTGTCAGTTAAGTAACAAAAATGTTAAGACTGAGCCAGTATACATGATTATAAGTTTCAAAGATTTTTGGTCGTGTAAATAGAATGAGTCGACGCAATTTTCAAATTACATTGGACAAAATAATCCATCACAAGTTTCTAAGAGTCGTCTTAATCAGGTGATTGGGATAAT
Source organism: Saxidomus purpurata (assembly GCA_022818135.1). NCBI lineage: Eukaryota > Metazoa > Mollusca > Bivalvia > Venerida > Veneridae > Saxidomus > Saxidomus purpurata. The sequence goes on along the minus strand of JAFMSR010000001.1, from coordinate 47,829,978 downwards.
AAAACTATTGATCTTATTGTTTTCATTAGACACAACAACCGCCGTTTTTCCAGTCTTAATTATTATTTAATGGAACTTATATGTTAAAGTAAAATGGGCATTATTCAACATTCCAAGGAATGTTGTTTTGATTGCAAAATAAAACACATATGTAGATGTCAAAGGGCTATTTGCCGAGAGCGGCAATTGTTGTAGAATGTCTGAATGTAGCCTCCATATTTACACGATATTGTGCAGAAGTGTCCTGCCAATTTAAAATCATTTGAAGAATGAGGAAGTTAAAACCTGAGCAATGTTCGTTTTACCATGGAAAAGAACTTAATATTATGTCATTGTTGTGGTAAAAAAACCTACTCGAATATTTGTTTTCCTGAAATTAAATGTAAATTTTGGAAACATGTTCTTTATTCCTATTAGATATAATCCTGTGCTGGTACCGAACATTTGTATTCTTGCAGATATGGATTTATTGATTTCATTAAAACGTCTGCCTTATTTTAACTTTTTGTATCGGATTGATAAACTAATATACTCAGTCGTTGATTAGCAAGAAGTGTACATGTACGTTAATATCTATCGGTGATTAATGACATATATGTAAAGTTACTTCGTGGTGTTAGATATTATATTCCATCGTTGCCAAACATTTTGTTTGAGCGTTATCATGATCTCTTATGAGAGACGGTGCATGAACAGCATTTCAAATTATTAGAGATTTAACTACTAACGATTCGATAAATCTAAATTTCTAAATGTTAAATACCTTTGAAAATAATACCTTTAAATTGTAAAAAAATTGCAAATATTTCAATGGAAATTGAGTTTTTTTTACAATAACTGAAATGCTTCTCAGTGACCAAAAGTATTGAAAACATTATCGTTTTAGTGTCTGCTTATTCGTTGAATCATGTCTTAGCAATTATTCAGGTGTTATGTTTTCACGCTAGATTTCAATTAAGTTGTTTATATACGAAACAGCTATAAAAGTTTGGTTTGCTTACGATGTGCAAATATTGCTGGTGTATGTGTGTCATTTTTAAATAGTGTACTCTTGACATTACATTTCATTCCCATAGCTAATTACGTGTTTTGACTTTAATGTTGCAAGCCTCAATGAGTTGGTCATCAAAGGGATGCAAAAACATTGTTACATCTATATCTCCATCAGGCATTCATGACAATTCGAATGTTGTATTAGAAACGGATTTAATGGAAGATATTATTACTTGCAAAGAGAAGATCATGTGAATCTTATATGCATATGACTGAATAATAAACAAACCCTGATACAATATTTACATTCTTAGACGCTAATTGTAGACACATAATTCATGCGTTATGTCATGGGTTCCTGCCAGCGAAATAAGATAGCTCTGAAAAGTGTCTCATATCTGGTTATCTTCCAAACCAAGCGTCGTTGTGTCTTAAACATTTGTGCAAATCAGTACTGTAGTTTCTGCTGCACTGTTGAGTAAATGAACGTTAATTGATAAACGTCTATGAATTAAACATGTCTCACGTCCGACATTGTGAAATTAAGTTATGTTCAGAAGTTTAGTACGTTTAAAGCCCTAAGGCGGTACAATATTGGCAAAAGCTAAAGAAAAATAAAACTTATTCAAGAAATATTTCCCCTGCCGGCTGACAAATTATACAGCACAATGCATATCTTGTTAGCATCTTGTATAATACGTATTATTTAACAGTTCGCATAAACTTAAGGTCGGGCTTAACTTTCCCATTTATTAAACTTTAAAATTGTATTGCTTATGACAACAGGGTCGTGATGCCGCCGAGTTTTGTAGGTCAAGGTCATTTTTGACAGAATGATGCCCCTTTTTGTACTTAGAATTTGGCAATAAATTGCCATTTCTTAAGATTTCTTCATCAGACTTTACAGTTGTATTGCTTATGACAAAAGGGTCGTAATGCCGCAACATGTTGAAGGTCAAGGTAATATTTGACAGAGTCATGCCCCTTTTTGTACTTCTACTGATAAATTTATATAAAAAAATATTGTAGAACAATATTCTTCGGCGTTCCTGCGAGAAATCGAAAGCTTCTGTTTTAATATTCTCAAACTAATTTGAACGCCGCGTGTTTTTGATTTGTGAGCTCAAATTGCGTAAGCAATAAAAAGTCGGCAAATGCTTTACTTCAGATCATAAAACTTTATCGCTTTACCATTTTCGCTAGCGAATTTCCCAGTAACTTGATGTAACTTGTATAAACCTGAGATATATTGCATTAATTTGAAATAACAGCTTCTTTAAAAACTGAGTGATAAGGTTCACCAAAAAATAATTATTCACATATTTCCTGTAAATAACAATGTTAGAACATAACGCTGTCCTACGAAAGACCGGTGGTGACATTTCAATTTCAAGACTTCACGATTTCGGAGTATGAATTCGTGAAGTAGAAATCATGAAGTATTTAAATGAAATCCAGAATTCTTGAAATTTGAACTAATGAAATTTGAAGCATGACAGAAAGTATTATATCGCAATTAAATATATCCAGTACTCACTAACTGCAATTTACTTATCAAATATTGAGATCTTGGTGTATGTCAGAAAATGCGCTTCGTTACCAAAATATTTTGATTTCGCCTGATTAAGCATTTAAACTAGAAAATGAAAAATACAATCGGTTGCTGCACAGTAATATAATCCTGTTTAGATAATAGCTATTATATTCACCTACATCTTAATCTTGGAAAGAAGGGATTTTGTTTTGTCAAACCTTAAGGTTGTCTTGATCGATTGTGCAGCTAATTGACAAATGGAAAAACAGACCTGTATCATCTCTGGCATAAGCGAGGAACAAAAACAGATTGAATTCTTAGTTTAACTTACACTTGTCAAGACAAAGCTTACAATTCATACATCTACTAAAATAAGCTTCCTTAAAAATATTACAATAAGCTTCCTTAAAAATATTACAATAAGCTTCCTTAAAAATATTACAATAAGTGTTCATATGTTATCTTTGAGACGTGATATTGTAAGGATGTGTGTCAAAAAGGGTAAATAATTCTGCAAAGTTATAAAGAAGAAGCAAAAAAGGAGATACTTATATTTTACATTTAAATGTTGTCTCTATGATTTATGACCGACATGCTTTTCTCCCGTAGAACAGAGACAGTTTTAACAAATATTATCTCTATTTGAACCAGTGCACACGAGGAGGCTTTGGATGGTTTTTAAAATGGACGGAAAATAGAAAAAAAGTTGTTAAAACATCACGGGTTACACACTGCTTGTTTCAATGCCCTTTTACTGTTAAAACATGTCACGTTCTACTCATTTTTGATGACGTAATGGCCTTGTTACACAGTTATTATCAAACTAAGTTAAACAAAACGTGACAAAAACACTACAGGAAGAAAATCCAGTTTTAATTGTTAGAAAAATCCTGAAGCTAACGCCTGTAACCCGATATTTAATGAATTCTTCTACTACTGCGAAAGCAGATGAAAGTCGTCTGAGATCAGAAACAAAAAGTGTTACATGTAATTGACACACCAGGCAGTACGGAAATTGAAGTTGTGCTGCTAGCGGCAAATTCGCATTTTAATGTTCCTAAATTACTTCAAATGTGCACCTTTGATTGTACTGAGCTCTCAAAGATTTGACCTAGCATGGGATAGTGAAAGTTAGGAGGAATACATAGACAGATGCCAGTAGGAAGTAATTAAACAAATTTGAGTTAGACAAGTGACGACAATTATAGGCTGTTATTTAGTAGTATACATTTAAATGGCTTTCTTTTTAGTGGATAAAGCACAAAGAACCAGAAATTAAATATTAACTTCAAGATTGTCTAACCGTTTTCAAGTATGAATTAATCCAGACGAGATTTGTTTTTATCTTATTATAAATCATTTTAATTCTTTAACAATAGTCAAATCAATGGACACTAATAGTGTGAATACTATTGATCTTCAGCTAATTTTACGCTTTCCAACAAGTTTTAAATATGGAAATAATTTTGATATATGACAACACCACAGTAGCAGTGAAAGGCCTGAAAACGCTTCATTGTAGTGCGTCATCCGCTTCATCGCTTCAGTCTTCAGTCTCACTACTTGGAGCGTACTTTAAATTCTTATTATAACTCCAGACGAACAATAAGACACCTACCAGAAGCCATAAGAAAGATACAAATGTATTTCCCAAAAGATCATTACAACAGTGTCAGTTAAGTAACAACAATGTTAAGACTGAGCCAGTATACATGATTATAAGTTTCAAAGATTTTTGGTCGTGTAAATAGAATGTTCAAATTGCATTGGACAAAATAATCCATCACAAGTTTCTAAGAGTCGTCTTAATCAGGTGATTGGGATAATAAAACTATTGATCTTATTGTTTTCATTAGACACAACAACCGCCGTTTTTCCAATCTTAATTATTATTTAATGGAACTTACATGTTAAAGTAAAATGGGCATTACTCAACATTCCAAGGAATGTTGTTTTGATTGCAAAATAAAACACATATGTAGATGTCAAAGGGCTATTTGCCGAGAGCGGCAATTGTTGTAGAATGTCTGAATGTAGCCTCCATATTTACACGATATTGTGCAGAAGTGTCCTGCCAATTTAAAATCATTTGAAGAATGAGGAAGTTAAAACCTGAGCAATGTTCGTTTTACCATGGAAAAGAACTTAATATTATGTCATTGTTGTGGTAAAAAAACCTACTCGAATATTTGTTTTCCTGAAATTAAATGTAAATTTTGGAAACATGTCCTTTATTTCTATTAGATATAATCCTGTGCTGGTACCGAACATTTGCATTCTTGCAGATATGGATTTATTTATTTCATTAAAACGTCTGCCTTATTTTAACTTTTTGTATCGGATTGATAAACTAATATAATCAGTTGTTGATTAGCAAGAAGTGTACATGTACGTTAATATCTATCGGTGATTAATGACATATATGTAAAGTTACTTCGTGGTGTTAGATATTATATTCCATCGTTGCCAAACATTTTGTTTGAGCGTTATCATGATCTCTTGTGAGAGACGGTGCATGAACAGCATTTCAAATTATTAGAGAATTAACTACTAACGATTCGATAAATCTAAATTTCTAAATGTTAAATACCTTTGAAAATAATACCTTTAAATTGTAAAAAAATTGCAAATATTTCAACGGAAATTGAGTTTTTTTTACAATAACTGAAATGCTTCTCAGTGACCAGAAGTATTGAAAACATTATCGTTTTAGTGTCTGCTTATTCGTTGAATCATGTCTTAGTAATTATTCAGGTGTTATGTTTTCACGCTAGATTTCAATTAAGTTGTTTATATACGAAACAGCTATAAAAGTTTGGTTTGCTTACGATGTGCAAATATTGCTGGTGTATGTGTGTCATTTTTAAATAGTGTACTCTTGACATTACATCGTCATTCCCATAGCTAATTACGTGTTTTGACTTTAATGTTGCAAGCCTCAATGAGTTGGTCATCAAAGGGATGCAAAAACATTGTTACATCTATATCTCCATCAGGCATTCGTGACAATTCGAATGTTGTATTAGAAACGGATTTAATGGAAGATATTATTACTTGCAAAGAGAAGATCATATGAATCTTATATGCATATGACTGAAAAATAAACAAACCCTGATACAATATTTACATTCTTAGACGCTAATTGTAGACACATAATTCATGCGTTATGTCATGGGTTCCTGCCAGCGAAATAAGATAGCTCTGAAAAGTGTCTCATATCTGGTTATCTTCCAAACCAAGCGTCAATGTGTCTTAAACAATTGTGCAAATCAGTACTGTAGTTTCTGCTGCACTGTTGAGTAAATGAACGTTAATTGATAAACGTCTATGAATTAAACATGTCTCACGTCTGACATTGTGAAATTAAGTTATGTTCAGAAGTTTAGTACGTTTAAAGCCCTAAGGCGGTACAATATTGGCAAAAGCTAAAGAAAAATAAAACTTATTCAAGAAATATTTCCCCTGCCGGCTGACAAATTATACAGCACAATGCATATCTTGTTAGCATCTTGTATAATACGTATTATTTAACAGTTCGCATAAACTTAAGGTCGGCTTAACTTTCCCATTTATTAAACTTTAAAATTCTATTGCTTATGGCAACAGGGTCGTGATGCCGCCGAATTTTGTAGGTCAAGGTCATTTTTGACAGAATGATGCCCCTTTTTGTACTTAGAATTTGGCTATAAATTGCCATTTCTTAAGATTTCTTCATCAAACTTTACAGTTGTATTGCTTATGAAAAAAGGGTCGTAATGCCGCAACATGTTGAAGGTCAAGGTAATATTTGACAGAGTCATGCCCCTTTTTGTACTTCTACTGATAAATTTATATAAAAAAATATTGTAGAACAATATTCTTCGGCGTTCCTGAGAGAAATAGAAAGCTTCTGTTTTAATATTCTCAAACTGATTTGAACCCCGCGTGTTTTTGATTTGTGAGTTTAAATTACGTAAGCAATAAAAAGTCGGCAAATGCTTTACTTCAGATCATAAAACTTTATCGCTTTACCATTTTCGCTAACGAATTTCCCAGTAACTTGATGTAACTTGTATAAACCTCAGATATATTGCATTAATTTGAAATAACAGCTTCTTTAAAAACTGAGTGATAAGGTTCACCAAAAAATAATTATTCACATATTACCTGTAAATAACAGTGTTATAACATAACGCTGTCCTTAGTCACACTGTATCGGAAAAACGCAACGGCTCCAATTTAACGATGCTGCTCCAACTAACGTAACGACAAGGCTCCAACAAAACATGGCCGATTTCATAAACAAAACACACGTCAGTATAACAGATTCGTGTATTTTTTTTATAGTTATTCGCAAATTCTGATGAAATGAATACTCTTACGGAATGCTCACACCTGTCCTACTTGACTGTAGCTTGTTGGCTTTTTCAGACATCCGTGCATGTGAAAGTAATGAAAGTTGAATGCTGAGGATTCAACGGTAAACAGTGCAAAACAGACCAAAATGCGTGGACTTTGCACAAAATTAGCGAAGTTAAGGGTAAAACAAATGCACTGGCATGTAATATTTGGTCAAATCTCGTAAGATTATACTCGTTGTTTACCGATCTGGTATGTACTAGTATATAGGCAAAAATCTACATTTTCAGGAAAACAACGATTCAGACTCCAATTTAGGATACAACGAAACAGTTCCAATTCGTTTTCACCAACCAGTTTTATAGACATTTTAGAACAATTGCAATTATTTCACAGTTCCCATTCGTTTTTTCTCAATGTATTTGCTCGAATGTAAACGGAAATAAAAGAATCTGAGAGGGCGTCTAGCGATTTTGTTTTATAGTAGTAGTAAACTGAAAATCATGCACTATAACTGTACTGTATTGACACCTTTCGTTATATATCATCAATTGGTATAAAAGGACAGTGAACGATGTTGATGATGGAAAATCCCAACAAAGTGCAGAAAAACATTGGCGCTAGTTCAGAAATCGGTGTTACATTTTAATAATAATGATAATTATATTGGTGTCTTGAGAATAGTCATTATTACTCGAAAGTAGGTAATTCGTTCGGAGTACTTTTGGTAATTTCTTACAAAATTTATTCAGACAAATATCTTTAATAAAGGGCGTAAACACTCCTACAAGTGCAAGTCGGGAACTTTAAGGTTGTGTGATTTACGTATAGTTTATGTTTAGTTTAAACTAATTTATTTTAGCTCGATTGTGAAGAAAGCTTGTTGCTTATCGAGTCAATCTGTAGTCCGCTTCATGGAAAAAATAGTACTGGTGTTATATGAGGAAGTACAGTCGTGACCCCAGTGGGGCTCGAATCCACAACATCCGGGATGAGCGGTCGACACCTTAACGTCTACACTACCGATTTCTCTGATTTATGTTTGTGTACGGATATATTCTACAAATAATTTCTGCGCTTTACGTCTTAAATCTCTTGTTGGAAATTCATCAAAACTGGGAGAAATCTTTGGTATTTATGTTTACTTTATGCATATTGGAATGTAGGGTAATTAGCTCAAAGTCAAGGCCACAGGTATTTATATAACCACCGAAGCCCAATGTAAAGGTCACTGCAGCTGGGTAATATAACACGCTGTTTAGAGCCTCGATACCGCAAAAATGTCTTGCATATCTTGTATTTCAAATATAGAGTGTGAAATTACATCGATACCAAAAATATTCCTGTTTATTTTAAGTTTAAAGCTCTACTTTCAATTAAAATATCATCAGAAAGCATGACACACGTTACGTCATTTAAAGGTCCATTAGGTTTTCCCATTTTCAAATATCTTTGTAATTTTCCAGAAATCTCCTGGAGAGAGACTGTAAATAGGTTGTACATAAATAAGCATGCCTATTTTGAATTATAATTGAAGACGTTTACTTCCAATGATGTGCAAAGTGTATGTCTGACTGTTTACAACATTCTATGAAGCGAAAGTAGGACAAAAAGACCACCCAGGTCAATTAAAGGAAATACACAAACATTCACTCGTTTTTCTGCAGCAGTATTTCAAACAGGGAAATACGCCATGGCTATTGTAAAGTTTCAGAAGCCAGTTTCAAACTGTATTTCCCTGTTAAAATTCCAGTTATAAAAGAAAATTCAATTTGGTGTTAGTAATGGACCTTTAAACGAAGTCAGAGTTATTCGTGACGATGGGTACACTTGTTTATGTCAATCCGGGTTGAAGATTTTGATTTGCTCCGTTGAAACAGTGAAACATCACCTTCTACATGTGACATTTATATCAATATAAAAATCCAAAGTGAAAAATATTTGTAAATAATTTCAAGACTGTATATATGAACAGTTAACGCGCTAGGTCAAATGACATTTATAGCAATGTGTCACTTCAGATCTTGAAGTTGAGTACTCCCTTATATGAAAATGTCCACTTCATAATGAACTCCGTAGAAAATACACAAGGAAATACTATTTTGCGAGACCGTCTATGTTAATTTTTTTAGAACTTCTACAAAACAAATCATCTCTGATAAAAGTATCAATGTTTATAGAAGAAGCTTGGTTCTTACGAAATGTTATTTTGAACTCCCGTTCAAACTGGTAAGAATAATATTTTTCATCCTCTTTTTCAACTCCCGAAGTTTCATATTGTTTGTATGACCTGTAAATATTCACGTGTTAATATCATAATGTAATAATATCATTACGAACAAGACGATGCATACTATGTATAAGTCTGTTCAAAATAAAAAAAAATCTTCTGCTCTCTTCATGAATTCTGTCATTTTAGCAAATTATTTGGAATATTTTCATGTTCAGTGTTTATTTTACAATAAGAAGGGACAAGATGACATAAACACGTGAGTTCATGCGATGAGAGTTTCTTTTATAACTGTAATTGTTCTAAAACGTCTGTGAAAATGATTGGTGAAAAACGAATTGGAACCGTTTCGTTGTATCCTACATTGGAGTCAAAATCGTTGCATTGCTGAAAATGTAGATTTTTGCCCATAGACATACCAGATCGGTAGATATGTCAAAACAGTACATGCCAGTGCATTGGTTTTATTGAAAACACCTTAACTTCGCTATTTTTTTTGCAAAATCCATTCTGTTTTGCACTATTTACCTTTTGATCCACAGCATTCAACTTATATTACTTTCACATGCACGGGTGTCTGAAAAAGCCAACAAGCTACGGTCATGCAGGACAGGTGCGGGCATTCGGTAAGAGTATTCATTTCATCAGAATTTGCGAATAACTATAAAAAATACACGAATCTGTTATACTGACGTGTGTTCTGTTAATGAAATCGGCCATGTTTTGCTAAGCCTTGTAGTTACGTTAGTCGGAGCAGCATCGTTAAATTGGAGCCGTTGCGTTTTGCCGATACAGTGTGTTAGTTAGGGTTCTGTTTATAAACTGAGGTTGACTGTGTAATTTTGAAATAATATATTTGAATATTTTATTGCCATTTTAAAAATGTCGTCATAGTTCAGTGATATTTATCCTATATGTGTTAAATGTTTACAGTGCACGATGATTACAATAAATGTTAGTGATTTTTCTTCGTACTGCATTTAAAATCGTCGTTTAAATTTAAAGGGGCACTCCCTATAACTAGCATATTATATGCTCGAAACATAGATTATGTGTTCAGTGAACGTAAAATGATACATAAACACAATTTCAAAGAAAAGCCTATGGTGAAAAATGCCTCATTTTACCACAATTAAATAATATAGAGGCTTTCTGTAATCAATAGCATCCACCGATTAATTGTACAACAAAAACTCTGCATAGATTATTGAATGGTTTACGGTACTGCAGTATATTTTAAACCGCTGAATTTATCGGTTATGACTGGGAAGGCATAACTGAAACTTTTAGGTTAAGTTATAATACTTCCAATGATTCTATTATTTATGTTTCGGAGGTTTTAGTTTGACATCAGTTATAGGGTATGCCCCTTTAAAATATTTTGGGACATTTCAGTGACAGCGAAGAATCGTTTCTAAATCTTGTATTTAACATAAAAGAGAATGTCATTAATTCATTGTTTTAATGTTTCAAAAGTTAAGAGGGAAATATTCACTAAACAAATTGACAACCGACAAATCTTAAAAGCGTATCATTTTCTGAATAAATCCTTACAAACCTAGCAGATTAAAGGGTTTGAAAGTAGCACATATTTAAGTTGTTTTAGTTTAACTAGCACCTGTTAGAACAAAACAAAATGTTGCTACACCGAAAGAAATCTATAACATCGTACAGATTTTCTGTAATTCCTAACTATTTTAGTAAATGTTGCTTAGGATGCGTGTCAAAAGTGTAATTTCTTTTTGCAAAGTATATCAGAGGCAATACACAAGGAAGATTTGTATTTTTGCAGATTTTGATTTATTTATATCTTAGTAAAGTATATGCCTTTTATTTGACCGAACTTTCTGTTTTAAAGCTGCTCGTTCTCAGATTTTGGTAAAAAAAATAAAATTCTTCAATCTGTATGTAAAAAACGTATTTTTGAACATATGGTGATATAAAACGGCTCCAGTATAAATTCATGTCGGGTATATCTCTAAATTTCGAAAAATACGCTATATAAACATATAGTGTAGCCGTGCCGTGTAACCAACCTTTTCAATCGATTTCTGCAAATTCCTACCTAGATATTTGCTTTTTCCCCCTAGCCTTTAGTTTTATATTTATGAAGAAGAATATCAATTTTTTTGAAAAATATTTTTTTCAACGGTAACTGAGAGCGAGCAGACAATCGGATTTCTTTATTGTTTACAATTGTTTTGCAGCATCGCTAAACCAAACTTCTCATTTATCTTAAAAATGTTGCTAGTATTACACGTGCTCGTACGGTTTCAATTTTGACATCTGCTTCCATTAAAACATCTTAAGCAGTTTAATGACTTGAATGACTTTTACGTCATAGCGAGCATCACTTTCATTCGGGGTAAAACTTTGTCATTAATTAAACCGTGTCGATAGCTTAAAAGTTGAGCTTATTGTTTGATAAGTAATGTCGATATTACATGGACGATATATGCACTTGCATAGGCAAATCACGCATCATTTAAAATATTTATTTGAAAATGTAACACTTTGAGATTAGGAAGCACAACTACAATTAATCAGCGCTCAGTGAATCTTAAGATTATTGATATGTAAAAAAATGTTTGTTACCATTGCATTATCAAGCGGCGTATGAATCCTTTAAAATAACTAATACATGTACACAGTACAATGTAATAATGGAATCTTCTTGTGCATCAAATGCTGTAAAAGTGCCGACAGAACGTGTAAATGACGTACCATGACCTCTATTGACGTGTAAATGGCACCACATCAAACGCCCTGTTATGTCGAAATTATATTTTATGATATTTTTTTATTTGTTTTATATCAGACAAGTATAATACTGAGTCATTCTAGTATATTGTCTGATCTAAACATATGTCAGGCATGGAAATCTTTGTTATAATTTAATATCCGTTTTTGTTTGATGCAAATCATCCCAATCATATTTATACCCCCGAGACGAAAGTTTAGGGGGGTATATAGGAGTCACCCGGTGGTTGGTTGGTTGGTCGGTCGGTCGGTCGGGCGGTCTGTTGCATTTTCCTTGTCCGGAGCATAACTTGAAAACTACTTGTTGGAATTCAATACAACTTCATACAAAAGTCAAGCACATTGAGGGGAAGTGCAGTGCACAAGAACTATAACTCCATCTTGACTAATTACAGAGTTATTGTCCTTTGTTAGTTTTCCTTGTCCGGAGCATAACTGGAAAACTACTTGTTTGAATTCAATACAACTTCATACAATGGTCAAGCACATTGAATGGGAGTGCAGTGCACAAGAACCATAACTCCATCTTGACTCATTACAGAGTTATTGCCCTTTGTTACTTTTCCTTGTCCGGAGCATAACTTGAAAACTACAGGTTGGAATTCAAAACAATTTCATACAATGATCAAGCACAATCAGAGGAAGTGCAGTGTACAAGAATCATAACTCTATCCTGAGTATTTACAGAGTTATTGCCCTTTGTAACTTTTCCTTGTCCGGAGCATAACTTGAAAACTACTGGTTGGAATTCAATACAACCTCATACAATGGTCAAGTACATTGAGAGAAAGTGCAGTGCATAGGAACCATAACTCTATCTTGACTCATTACAGAGTTATTGCCCTTTGTTACTTTTCCTTGTCTAGGGCATAATTCGAAAACTACCAGTTGGAATTCAGTACAACTTCATACAGTCGTCAAGCACAATGAGAGGAAGTGCATTGCACAGGAACCATAACTCGATCTTGACTAATTACAGAGTTATTGCCCTTCGTTACGTTTCCTTGTTGGAATTCAATACAACCTCATACAATGGTCAAGTACATTGAGAGAAAGTGCAGTGCATAGGAACCATAACTCTATCTTGACTCATTACAGAGTTATTGCCCTTTGTTACTTTTCCTTGTCTAGGGCATAATTCGAAAACTACCAGTTGGAATTCAATACAACTTCATACAATAGTCAAGCACAATGAGAGGAAGTGCAATGCAAAAGAATAATAACTCTATCTTGACTCATTTCAGAGTTATTGCCCTTTGTTACTTTTACTTGTCCGGAGCATAATTCGAAAACTATTGGTTGGAACTCACTTCATCTTCATACAATGGCAAGTACATTGAGAGGAAGTCTAGTGTACAAAAACCATAACTCTCTTGACAAATTACAGAGTTATTGCCAAGAACAATATTTTGTTTGTTTGTAAGGTATTCTGTTACTACAAACTTTCTCAGTTTGTAAAGCAGTCTTTCGGGGGTATTAATCACATTTAGTGATAGCTCTAGTTAATTCTAATATGCCTATCGTATATTTCTATAGTCAATTCGAGTGCATTTATATGATTAAAGCACTCGGAAAAGAAAACGGAGTTTCGGACATGGAAGTAGCTTCTTCCGACTTTTCTAATTTACTCCCGCGCAGAAAATAAAATATAGAAATAGAAATAATATCTGTATAAATACATCAGTATCACTTCGCCCTCGCGAATTATTCCGCCAGGCACATCACCTCCGGAGAATGCTTCAATTTCGATAAAGCACTCCAAGCCATATATTATTTCTTAATTAAAGTGTAAAATCGTTCAGTTTAATGAAAAAGCGTTTATGATTTATTTTGTTGCTTTGACCACACTTCTTTCTTTGTGTCTTGTGTCATGTGATCGACAAGTTTCGAATTTCGTTTCACAACATTTCATTTTAATGTTGTATGAATCATGTATAATTCGGTAAGTTTACCAGACAGACATGATATCACGAACAGTTACAAGCATGTTATCTGCGTGCAGTATAACAGCAAAGACAATGAACTTGTAGCAATAGCAAGGCATATAAGTTTTTAACCTCAACTAGACCTATCACTAAATGTGATTAATACCCACAAACGACTGCTTTATAAACTGAGGAAGTTCGTAGTAACATAAATGCTTGCAAAAACACTAAAATAGAGATATTGTTCTTGGCAATAACTGTGTAATTTGTCAAAATAAAGTTATGGTTCTTGTACACTGCACTTCCTCTTATTCTGCTGACCATTGTATTAAGTTGTACTGAATGCCAACCAGTAGTTTTCAAGTTATGCCCTGGACAAGAAAAGATAAAAATAGGCAATAACTCTGTAATTACTAAAGGAAGAGTTATGGTTCTTGTACACTGCATGTCCTATTATTGTGCTGAAGTCAACCAGGTTCAAGGCCTGGACAAGGAAGGTAAAAAGGGCAAAACCGTAATTACTAAAGGAAGAGTTGGCGCCTTATTGTGCTTGACCATTGTATGAAGTTGTATTGAATTCCAACCAGTAGTTTCCAAGTTATGCACCGGACAAAAGTAACAAAGGGCAATGACTCCGTAATTAGTCAATATGGAGTTATGGTTCCTGTGCACTGCACTTCCATTCAATGTGCTAGACCATTGCATTAAGTTGAAATGAATTCTTACTACTAGTTTTCAAGTTATGCTCCGGACAAGGAAAATGGAACGGACCGCCCGACCGACCGACCAACCACAAGGTGACTCCTATATACCCCCATAAACCTCGGAGGTATAATAATTTCGATATGTCACAACAGTAACAACAGTTATATCCATTTCTAACTAACTGCAATTGCACATAATGTGCCTTAAATTAACTTTTCAAATATTGAGATCTATATGCATGTCTGGAATACTTAGTATGGCCAAAATAGTTCGCTTTTGCCTGCTTGATAAAGCATTTGAACTAGAAAACGAGGCAAAATGCACATGTCTGCAACTTACTGACAAATGGCAAAAAAGACCTGTATAATCTCTTGCATAAGCAAGAAACAAAAAAACACACCCCGAAAATCGCACATATACTGCATTATTTCTAGTTCAACTTACACTTGTCAAAGCAAATCTGAAATATCATACATCGACTAAAATAAGCTTCCTAAAAGTGTTCGTAATTTATCTTTTAGACGTGATTTGTAACTATAAATCAATGCTGGGTGGATAAATTATTCTGCAAAGTGATATAGAAGAAGTAAAAAGGAGATAGTGATATTTCCCATTTAAATGTAGTCTCTGTGATTTATGATTGCCATATTTTCCTCTCTATTACAGAAACAGTTCAGGTGTATATTATCTTTATTTGATCTAGTGAACACGAGGAGGGTTTGGAAGGTTTCGAAATGGACGAAAAATAGAAAAAGACGATAAAACATCTCTGTCTGCTTCAATGCCCTTTTACTGTAAACACATGCCAAGTTCTACTCGTTTTTGACGGAACAATGGCCTTTTTACATGTACACTGACAATATCAAGTCAAGTTAAACAAAACGTGAAAAAATCACTTTATGAAGAGACTTGTATGGATTGTTGAAGTTAACCAGGATATACCAGTCTATCGAATTCCACTACTACTACAGCAGTAATAGCTGGAATTCAGAAACAAAAAATGTTACATGTAATTGACACATCAGGCAGTACGGAAATTGAAGTTGTGCTGTTTGAGGCAAATCCACATTTTAATGCTTCTAAATTACTTCCAATGTGCACCTTTGATTGAGTGAGATATCACAGATTTGACATACATGTAGCATGGAATAGTGCAAGTTAAGATGAATACGTAGACAGATGCCTGTAGGAAGTAATCGAACAATTTTAGTTAGAAAAGTAACGAGAATGATAGGATGTTACTTAGTGGTATACGTTTTAATGTCTTTCTTTTGTTTGGATAAAACACAAAGAGCCAGAATTAAACATTTACCTTCAAGATGTTTTTTATCGTTTTCAAGTCAGATTTATTCCAGAAGAGATCTGTTTTTTTATTATCAATCATTTTTTGTCTTTAAAAATTGTCAAATCAATGGACACTAATAGTGTAAATGATTTTGATCTTCAGCTAATTTTAAATTAACGCTTTTCAACACGTTTTAAATATGATATTTATTTTGATATACGACAACAAAAACGATAGCATTTAGAGGCCAGAAAACGCTTCATTGTAGTGCCTCATCCGCTTCTTCACTTCAGCCTATGAATATAAAAGTTATTTGTTTTTACTGAGCTAAAGCTCAGTGGTTCGTACTTTTAAGAACTGATGATAACTCCAGACGAACAAGAAGACACCTACCAGACGCAAAAATAAAGATACAAATGCATTCTTTGAAAAATAAAATTTCAACAGTTTCCGTAAGTAACAACAACGTTAAGACTGAGACAGTATATTAAATAAATAATAAGTTTTAAAGATCTTTGGTTGTGTAAATAGAATGAAGCGACGCAATTTTCAAATAACATTTTACAAAATAATCCATCACAAGTGTCTAAAAGTTGTCGTAATCAGGTGATTGAGATATTAAAACTATTGATTTTATTGGTTCCATTCGACAAAACAACCGTTTTTCCAATATCTTTTAACTGGAACTTATTTGTTACAGTAAAATGGACATTAGTCAACATTTCTGAGAATGTAATATTTCTTTGTTTTGATTGCAAAATAAAACACATATGTAGATGTCGAAAGGCTACTTGCCGAGAGCGGAACTTGTTGTAGAATGTCTGAATATGAGCTCCATATTTACACAATATTGTGCAGAAGGGTCCTGTCAATTTAAAATCATTCGAAGAATGAGAAAGTTATGACCCGAGCAATTTATGTTGTGGTCACTTCTGACACTCAACCTTCGGTTGTGACCTTTACCTTTTAACAACGGACCTTAGACTTGTTTAACCTAGATTAATACTTGTGTAAATTTATTTGATAATTTTTTAATGCACTAAAACTGATGTTAAACTATATAGCCTCCAAAGCATAAATAATATAATCTTTGGAAGTATTTTAACTTAACCTAAAGGTTTCAGCTATTCATTACCAGTCATTATCGATAACATCAGCGGTTTAGAATATACTGCAGTACCGTAAAAACAAAAATAATATCAAACAGGGAATGCCACGTACCAAAAACGCACACACACACACACTAGCATACAAACCAAACACACGAGGACAAAACGAACATTTAAAGGAACACAGTGGGGCACCGCCTTGGAACGGTCAGTGGCAAAAACACCACTGGGGAGCTTAAACCGGTAAACCGTAAACCATTTAAACCATTTAAACCGTAAACCATTCAATAAACTATGTAGAGCTGTTGTTGTACAATTAAGGGGTGGATGCGATTTATTATAAAAAGCCTCTTTATTGATTAATTGTTGTAAAATGAGTTATTTTTCGCCATAGGTTCTTTGAAATTGTATTTAATTATCACTTTACGTTTATTGAAAACATAATCTATGTGTCGAGAATATAATTTGATTTAATTAGATGTAGGGAGTGCGCCTTTAACAAGTAATAGCCCGCAGAAACATTTCACTGGAAACTTACTTTAGAAGTCATAATTATATGACATCTAGTAAAAAGTGTATAAGGATTGTAAAAATGTATGGCTAAACGTGTTACCATGATAAGAAACTTCATATTATGTCATTGTTGTGGATAAAAAAAACCTACTCAAATAATTTTGAAATTCAATGTAAATGGGAAATTTTTTTCTAAAAGGAATTATCCGGTGCTGGTACCGAACATTTATATTCTTGCAAATATGGATACATTTATGTCATTAAACATCTGTCTTTTTGACAGAACTTTCTGTATCACCAATATAATCAGACGTTGGTTAGCAAAATGTGTGCATGTACGTAAATGCTTATCAGTGATTTATGACATTTATATAAAGTTACTTCGTGGGGCTAGATTTTATATTCCGTCGTTGTAAAGCATTTTGTTTGAGCGTTATCATCATCTCTTATCATGATAGACGGTGCATGAACAACTTTTCGAATTATTAGAGAATCACTAACGATTCGATGAATATCAAATGTTGCAATGTTAAATAGTTTTGAAAACAATGCCTTTTAATTGGCAAACTAAATTGGAAATATCCGATTGAAAAGGAATTAATTAACGATAACTGAAATGCTTCTGTGATTAGATAGTTTTAGTGACTGCTTATTCGTTTAACCATCTCTTAGCAATTATTCAATTGTGATGTGTTCACGCTATGTTTACATACGAAATAGCTAGTATGAGTACACGCACTGGTTCGTTATATTTAATAACTTAAGTGTTATTTAAAAGCCCAACAACTCTCTCCGTTTAAATTTGTCGTTTTGAGGACAGCACGCCTAAAGATGAAAGTATAAGGATCTTCCAAACAGCTATCTGTTAAAGCCTTTCTAAATAACATCACGAGGCAAAATAGTTTGGATCGCTGACGATGTGCAAGTATTAACGGTGTATGTGTGACATTGATGAAATATTGTTCCCGTAAGTCATAACATTGTAATTGGCTTCACATTGCCAATTACTTTGTTTTGAATGTAGTGTTTCACGCCTCGATGATTTGGTCATCAAACAAATGCAATAACGTTGTTACATAGATATCTCCATCAGACATTCATGACAATTCGTATGTTGCATTACAAACGGATTTAATGGAGGATATCATTACGTGCATAGAGATCATATGATACTAATATGCATATGTCAGAATGATACACAAACCCTGATAAAATATTCACATTCCTAGACTCTTATTTGTATAGTTATCAGAAGACACATATTTCATGCGTAATGTGGTCATGGGTTCCTGGCAGCGAAACAAGATAGCTCTGAAAAGATTTCCTATCTGCTAATTCTGAACCAAGCATTGTAATATCTAAAACAACTGTGCAAATCAGAACTGTAGTTTCTGTTGGTCAGTGTTGAACCAATGAAATGGTAGAATGATGAGAATTTATAAACGTCTATGATTTAAACATGTCTCACGTCTGGCATAGTGAAATTAAGGTTTGTTTGGAAGTTTAGTACGGATAAAGCGCTGAAGCGGAACAATATTGGTAAAAGCACACGAAAAACAAAACATATACAAGAAATGTCCCCTACCGGCTGGCAAAAATACAGCACCATGCATATATTGTGAAGGTAGAATACGTTACTGAAATATAAATGTAACACACACTTCTAAGGCTTTAATTTGAACGGTACTTTAATTAAAAGATTATAATCAGTGGTGTAAAATTGTACATATCACGTGGATGAAATGGAAAGCCCAAAGGCAAAGGTTATTGTACAGTTAACTGAATGTTTCTAATTGTTGTATATCGTGATAAAAGTCGATCAACATGTCGTTAAATGTGTAAATTATAAGAGTGTTGACTTTTTGTTTCCGTATATCATTACTGAAATCAGCCTTCAATGCTATTTTAATGTATTCTCATGTCTGATCGTAAGATGACGGTCACAGAAGTAGACCCAGTAATTTTGTATCGAGAAATTACTTTCAATGGTAATACAAAACAGTATGTTCTTGCTGATAAAGTTTTCACTTTAATTTCATTCAAGGCGGATACGGTTACTGTAACAGTACAATGTAACATAAAAACTAAAAAACAAAAATAATATCAAGTTGTCCCATTTTGTAGAGGTTAATATTCGGAGAAAATTATCGTTTCATATCTTTTTATTTATTTTTTGTTAATATTTTACTTTGAACGTAAATGAGTTCTTGTTTAAGAGTGTTAAAGCGACATGTCTTGCAAAGCTGAATACCTAAAATCCTTCTTTTCACATGTTTAATTTGTATAACTGTGCTTTAACTTCTTTCAGGTAAACAGATTTGATCTACGTCCTGCTAGGTTCCAAACAGGAACACATACTTTGTAATGTCTGTATTTTACCAAGTCTTTAATAGCTAAGCATACACCGTGTAGTTTGTTTTGCATACAATATCCTAACCTGACCCTATTGCTGTCAATGAATGTGGCAATATTGTTTCCTCAATTGCATTTAAATGGCTTATCCACTTCATAGTAAAATCCTTTCAGTAGAGCAGGTGGCGAGTATTCCTACAATGCATCCATCTTAGTACTAGGAACATACTTTCCTTTCTGGGAGTTAATTCTTGTTCCAATTTAATTTTACACATACTTCAATGTTGCGCAAATACGTATCAAGATATATATGACAATCTGAGTAGTACAACAAGGCCGAATATAGATATTTTTGTGGCAGTTTTTTTTAACAACTACTAATTTAAATTTACTCATATGTTAACACTGTAATCACCGAAGTTTGTACAACTTTGACCATTTCCTGCTTCCACTACTTTTCTGTACAATTCTAATATGTGTTTCACTTAACACTGACATATTTTATCGGATGAATTATCTTCCAATCTTTCGGGTTACTTTTGGCAGTTTCGTTAAGTAGCTTAGGCATGGTATTATACAATTTTGCATAGGGACTTTCATGCAGTATATAAATAGAACATCATGGTTATTTGCATCTTGACCTATGAATTTCAAATAAACTGTTTTGAAAAAAATATTTGCATGTATTTGCGTTATTTGAACACTAGTCAATAAGACGCATACTTTAAACTTAACAGAATTCTATACATGTTAAGTTATATTATCCAAAGAAATAGTCAAACTTCAACAACACAGTAAGTCATTTGAAAACGCGTAAGAAGTAACTGAAGTTAGTTCTCTATTCTAGAGATAGAAAAGAAGAAAGACGTACTTAATATCAAGGTTATGCATTGTACACCTACAGTAAAACCTGTGTGAAATCTCACGCCGTTTACTTCCGATTAAATGACCATTTTGCAAATTGAGACCAGCAGAAAAATAACACTATTATATTCTAGTTAATTCAGGTTTTTATCCAAAACGTGGTCTTTGTTCATAGGTTTGACTTTTTTTATTAGTTACACATAAATCTTTAATACAGGTAATACATTACTTTGATAATACTATTTTTTCTGAGATTATACATTGGTGTTGAATGCCTTATTATTGTTACATGTAGCTTCTCCTGGCAGAAGACATTGTTTCGTAACTGTGACCAGCGGCTGAGTTCATTTCTGTGTACATTATCCTTACAATTTTTCTTTGAGACTAGGACCTTATGTCTAGCTCGTGATTGTTCGACATAGGAATTAAGCTTAGCTCTTGTTTAGCGATAATGGTTTAATTGATACTGGTTTCAGAATGCAATACTTAGCCAGACACCGAAAAGACACCTGTTCCAGAAATAGGAAAAGACTGTCAAATAAATTTGACTTGGTCCAGTAAGAGACCTAGCTGCACAACATAAGATACTTGGCTGCCCGTTTTATCAAAGTAGGTTATAATGTGTCTTTGTCAGAGATATTTCGTTGCATACAACTACAGCTCCCTTCATTTACCACATATATGCACATTTATCAAATAGAAACTCATTTTCAGAAGTGTTAATTCCTTTCAATATTTTGCTGTTAAAGTATTTATTTGTTTATTATGCATTATCATTTCTTTACAATGTAACCTCTAGCTAACAGCCAACCCTTGGATAGCATTAATGGGCTGTTCTTGGGGTGGCTGTTACAGGGAGATCCAACTAAATAGGAAATACCATTTTAGAAAACTGAACTGGTTGCCGTTGTAAGGGGTTTGTTCTACAGAGATGAGTTATGGTTGAAACATTGTTTAAGCTAAAAATAATATTTGGTTCATGGTAGGCACGGACAATTCTGTGTGACAGAAAAAATAAATAGCTGTAAATGTAATCAAGTTGTTTTAACTTCCAGAAACAGAAGCAAATAGCCCTTGCCTGTTTACATTTTTTTGTCAGTTTCCGAATCCACAATTAAATAAGGACACTTAATACTGGATCTATTTCAAAATGTCTTTGCAAATTCCAACCTAGATTTTTACTTCTATTGTTGATTCTAGCCTTTAGTTTTATATTTATGTTTAAGTATGTTATTTTTTTCAACAGCAAATAAGAGCGAGCAGCTTTAAGTGATTTGTTGATGGAGAGAACCAACACTTAACCTTATTTTATAGCTGGTTTTAGTTTTGGAATCGATAACGAATTGATTTAAAAAGTTGCTGTATTGGTATTTAATGCGGAGACGAGATATTTCTCGATACATTTTCATTTTGAACAATGCATTTAATCATAATGTTACTAGCATTTAGGTTATTTTTAAGGTTTGAGAAAATGACATCTGCTAGCTGTAAGGTATTCCCCTTTGAAATACGGAAACAGATTAAAAAATCGTAAATGTATTTGCCGCTGGTATTGGCTGCTTAAAGGAGGTAGGCATTTTACGGGTTTAATTACACGGGACGTGAAATGCGTTTCTTAGTCGTTAAGGAGGATAGCTATTAGCAGAAGTTTTATTGCAAATGGGTAAACAAATAAAACATTGTAATTGTGTTTGTCAAATGGGAGCAAGATAGCAGCTTATTAGAAATTAAAAGAAACGTAACGGTTATGTTTTACTCTTATTCCCCTCCTATACTAGTGTTTCTGTGTTTTACAAAGAAAAAAAATCTGCATTCAATTTTGAATTAGCAAACATCATGAACCATTGTTAAAACAATTTATAAAAAACTTACTTGATATTTTAAAATCTTACATATTTCTTTTATATAGCATATAGATATAAAAATGCGCATACTATAAATTTTCGGCGGGCGCTATTGTGTACTGTTTGCCATTTGGAATTGTTATCAAATGTTATGTTATCTTGTATCAATTCTGCTTAACAAATGTATGAATGAATTTTGAATGTTTGCAACATCCTATAACCTGAACACTACTAGTAATTAATTGAAAATGTCAAAACCTTACCCGGACAGAGAATTAAAACTTTCAGTAAAGGAAAGCTACTGTCTCAGATAAGATTATGAAACAATAACTATGTTTTTCTGGAAAAGTCTTTCAAAAATGTATCTTCTCACTGAGACTGAACAATCGCACAGCTATCACATTTTAAGCAGATTTTTAGTCTTAGTACGTTTATTAGTCGATTTGAGTTTGAACGATTAGTACGGAATTTGATGGAATTAAGGTCGCCTCCTAATACCGAATGAAAAAAATATTTTAATTCCTGTAGATGTTTGCAAGAACGTTTAATTACTTATCTTTCAGATTATAATTTGCAAATTTCAACTGCAAGGTGCATGTTCGGATAAACTTATTCTTCAAAGAAGCACGAGATGAAAATGAAAGGGAGACATATCTCGTATATTTGAATGTGATCAATGATCTTTGTTATCCAGACGGTAAAAACACCTCAGAGCTCTATAGGGACCAGTGTACACATGGAAGATTTTCAAAAAATAAAAATAAATTGAATAAAACATCGGTGTTAACCGACCGTCTGTTACCACGAATTTGCTCTCTTCGGGCATGCCATTTCTTACTTGTTTTCGTTGGTGAAACAACTTTATTACACAGACGCTTGGATAAGAATTATACTTTGAGCTTTGATCACAAGATATCCGATTAGTTGCAACTGTGTGCTTACAAAAAAGAATTAGTCGTGAAAGGTTTGAAATGAAACGCACATTTTCATTTATATAAAGGTTTTTGTAAAAAAAATATACTTTTGCGTTCCAACGAGAAATCAAAAGCTTTTATTTTAATATTCTCAAACTAGTCGTAATGGCGAGTCTTTTTGATCTGTGAGCCAAAACTACGTCAGCAATACAAAGTCAGCAAATGCTTTTCTTCAGACCATAATATTTTATCGCTTTACCATTTTCGCTAGAGCATTTCACAGTAACTTGGTGTAATTTGTCTAAACCTCGGTTATATTTTATTACTTTGAATTGCAAGCTATTTAAAAAACTGTGTGAAAAGTTTCACATATTTTTCAGAAAAAAAAAATGGCAATTCAAATATTTCCTGTAAATGATAATGTTAAGAGCATATAAGGACACCATTGCTCGCAGAAATACTTTAGGTGGGCGCCCTAATGTACTTTTCTGTCCTAATTCTGTTGTTTAGAAACACATTGCATGCTCATTTCATGGTACATTTTTAAGATTTTAAAACAATTTTGCACTCGTGTCGTTTACAAATATTTATACAATTATTATTCTGAAAGAACAGAAGGGAACTGTACCAATTGCATTTACTTTTGTACAACTTACATCAGTAAACAAACTTAATGATAATGACAACATTGCAATATACGATACAACCTTGACAAGTACAAATTATCTTACTTATATTAAAGCTGCTCGCTCTTGCTTAGTTGCCGTTGAAAAAAATAAATTTTTCAAAAATGACGTACTAATACATAAATGTAAAACTCAAGGCTAGAATCAACAATTGACGTGAAAATCTAAGTAGCAATTTGTGAAAATCGATTGAAAATGTTGGGTTTATGGCACCGCTACACTGTATGTTTATACTGGAATCTTTGTAGCGTAGTATTTCAAATCTACAGATATATTTGACAGGAATTTATACTGGAACCTTTTTATATGACTTTATGCTCTATAATATGTTATTTTCATACAGTTAGAAAAGCTTAAAGTTTCTCTATGTTTTGACATTTTAGGCTGCTGTAAAATGTAAGTCTAGACCAAAATAATTGCTTCCATAGTACAATACAGGAAATTTAGCATATTTGTTTTTGCAGCTTATTCAAGACTGTTTGTCTATTGATTACGCTAATTTTTTTTCTTATATTTTATATTATATGTTTCATATTTTGAAATAGAATTATGGCATAGTTTCTTCAAGAATTGATGGATTACTGATAAAATACTACATAGCCGACAAAACAACAAGAATAAGCTATGCGAAAACTTGTGTTTTACAATGTAGAAATTCCAGAAACAGCTAACAGTTTAATTCAGGTCATTTGAGTACATTTAACTCAATCGTTTACATCAGGTACTAAATTATTGAAACATGCCAGAAAACCTACTTATTTCACAAATTATTTGCTCTAGTAATCGAATATTGCCATTCTAGATAAAGGATATATCAACTAAACAAATTAACAAATGACAAATCGCAAAAGGAAAGTATTTTCTTAACAATTCCTCACAAAGTTAACAGATTAAAGGGTTTAAAAGTCGCACATACTACATTTGTTTCAGTTTAGCTAACACCTGTTAGAACAAAAAAAAAGTTAATCTATTACATTTTACAGATTTTCAGTAATTCTTAATCATTTCAGTAACTGTTGCTGAAGGATGCGTGTGATAAGAATAAATTACTCTGGAAAGTATAAGGGAGGCAGTACTGAAGGAATGATTTGTATTTTTGAAGATTTGGATTTATTTATGTCTAAGTAAAATATATGCCGAACTTTCTGTTGTGAAACGACAGACAATTTGTTTACACGTGCTCTTACGGTTTCAATTTTGACATCTGCTTCAATTAAAACATCTCGAGCATTTTAATGACTTGGATGACTGTAAGATTGTTTCAAATTAGTGTGCCAAGATTATATCTGACTTTTACGGTATAGCGAGCATAACTTTTCTTCTGGGTAATTTATATTTATTTGAACATGTAACACTCTGAGAGTAGGACGGACGCACAGCTATAATTAGACAGCGTGCAGTAAATCTTAAGATTATTAGAACACACATGTACGGTGAATTTGGTATAATGTCACAGTGACTTAACGGATGTGTACAAAAATATTTGCTACCATTGCATTAACGAGCAGCGTATGTGTCCTTTAAAATAACTAATTTACACAGTAAAAGTGATATCTTCTGCATCAAACGCTGTATAATTGCAAACAGAGCGTGTAAATAACGCACCAAAAGCTCTATAAATACGGACAGAACCACGTGTAATTGACACCACATCAAACGCTCTATAAATGCTGACAAAACGTGTACATGTTGCAATATTATGATAATTTCATGATTTATTTTTTTTGTGGAAACTATAATTTCGAGTTATTTTTGTATAATTTCTAATCTAGACGTATATCAGGCAAGGATTACTTCCTTATAATTACATGGCAGTTTTTGTATGATAATATTCATCTCAAACATATAAAATTAAAGTGCAAAATCGTTCAGAATAATGTTAATGCGTTCTATGATCAATTTTGTTTCTTTGATCAATTTTCTCTATTTGTGGCTTGTGTCTTTTCAGTCTTGTGAGTGATGCGTTTCGAAACTCGTTTCACAACAGTTCCTTTTAACGTTGTATGCATCTTGTATAATTCTTTAAATTTACCAGACAGACATGATAGCACGAACGGTCTAACTTAACTTGTTGAATGTTATCAGATTGCAGTATATCATCAAAGACAATGAGCTCCAAGCAATACCAACACATATGAGAGTTTAATCTAAATCATTGCGATGTGGCACATTTTGATTTGCAAACCAATAGCATAGATTAACCTATTTGCTATTTCTCATTTTGTTTTTGAAGAAGCACCCCCTACATCGAGCAGATTATATTCTCGAAAAATAGATTATGTGCTCAATGAACGTAAAATGAATCCACAATAAATCAATATAGAGGCTTTCTGTAATAAATCGCATCAACCCATTAATTGAACAACAACAACTCTACATAGATTATTGAATGGTTTACGGTACTGCAGTTATTTTATCGATAATGACCGGGAATGCATAGCTGAAACTTTTAGGTTAAGTTATAATACTTCCAAAGATTCTATTTTGTATATTCTGAAGTTATTTGGTTTGGCATCAGTTATAGGGTATGTCCCTTTAATATATAAAATTATAACAGAATCACAAATGTAAATATGCAGTTCCACATTCTGTCCTTGCAATTACTTTGTTGATTTAATGTAAATATGCAGTTCGCAATAAAAATATCAATTTTTAATAATTTAATTCCATAAAAAATCCCCCAAAAAACATTCTGTCCTTTGGCGTCAAAATTATATTTCGCAAGTGAATATATCCATTACTCACTAACTAACTGCAATTGACCAGACGCCGGTGTCAATCAAGTGACTTACCTATCAAAATTCGTCTTTACCTACGACAAAAAACGTGTAAAGGTTTGAATGGATTCTTTTGTTATAAATAATCCGACATCAAAAAAGGGGTTGGTTTTTTACCCCTTTTTGCATGCATCTTTGCAAATATTGAGATCTTGATGCATGTCAATAAATGCGCTTCATTGCCAAAATAGTTGGATTTCGCCTGATAGTTAAAACGTTTGAACTAAAAAAAACGAAGTACCATCAAAAGCAAAAATGCACATGTCTGGAACTTACTGACAAATGGCAAAACACACCTATCATCTCTTGTATAAGCGAGGAACAAAAACAACAGAAAATTGCACCTGTACTGCAATATTCTTAGTTCAACTTACACTTGTCAAAGCAAAGTTTAAACCTCATACATCGAGAAAAATAAATTTTCTGAGAGATTTTACAATACGTGTCATTAATTTATCTTTGAGACGTGATTTTGTAACATTCTACCACTTCAAGGTGCGCGTCAAAAAGGATAAATTATGCTGCAGAAATGATCTAGGAGGGAATTATATCTCACATTTAAATATACTTTAACTGATGATTGACATCTTTTTCTTCTCTATTACAGATTTAGATATATAATTATCATCTCCATTTGATCTAGTGTTACCGGGAAGGTAATGGACGGAAAATTGAAAAATATCTGTGAAACATCTCTGCATCTCTGTTTACACCCTGCTTGCTTCAATGCCATTTTCCTGTTAAAACATACCACGTTCTACCCGTTTTTGACGGCGCAACGGCCATGTTACACAGACTTAATGAAGCTTAGTTAAACAACATCCAGTTTAAATTGTCTGAAAGATTCCGAAGTTAACCAGGATATACCAGTCTGTTTCCCGATATTAAATGATGTCCACTTCTACAGCAACTGCAATTAATAGTCTGACTTTAGCCACAGAAAATGTTACATGTAACTAGCACACTAGGCAGAACGGAAATTGACGTTGTGCTGTCAGCGGTAAATCCACATTTTAATGGTCCTAAATTACTTCCAGTATGCACCTTTGATTGTACAGAGATATCGCAGATTAAATCTAACTTGTGACAGTGCAAGTTAGGAGGAATACGTAGACAGATGGTATTAGGAAGTAATCAAACAACTTTGAGTTAGACAAGTGACGAGAATGTTAGGCTGATACTTTGTGGTATATATCAAAATGTATTTCTTCTTTGTGGATTAGGCACAAATAACCAGAATTAAGCATTAACCTTCAAGATGTTCTTACCGTTTTCAAGTATGGCTTATTCCAGCCGGAATTTGTTTTTGTCTTAATATAAATAAATTTTTGTCTAAAACAATTGTCAAAATCCCTTATCTCTTATAGGTTAGTTTTTTTTCTGCATCTTACAGTCATACAGGACTCAGTTGTTGTAAGTTAAATCAGGACTATAAGTTTCATAAAGAAAAAATTCTGGAGTTTCTATATTGAATATTTAGAATAAGTTGCACACCTGCAGGGCTTCATTTGAAAAAATATTCAAGAGAAGGGCGTGACTATTAAAAAGAGTGATCATTAAATTATGTGAGCCAATTACAATTGAATTATGATAACCGGTTGCAGCGAAATAGAGTCTCAATATTTTCTTATTGAATATAAAAGAAAAAAGTAAAGGGCATATCTCTAGATATACTAGGACAAATTTAACGAAAGTTAACGCGGCATTATGCTTATGTATGCTTATTTTTTAGTTTCATGAAATTCTATCCATTGGTTCTTTAGTTTTATCACCGGACTTACTAACGGAACTCATTTTGATGCAAGTCAAAAACGACAGCAATAAAACGTCTGAAAACGTTCGTTTAGTACCTCCTCCGCCTATGAATGTAATAGATATGTGGTCTTGTGCTAAAAGCTCAGTAGTTTAACTACTTTTCTCAGTGTGTTTAAAGCGTACTTTAAATAGTAAATGGTAACTCCAGACGAACAATTAGACACCTACCAGAAGCCTTAATAAAGATACAAATGTATTTCTGAAAAGGTCATTTCAACAGTTCCTGTAAGCTACAACACTGTTAAGACTGAGGGAGTATAAACAAATTATAAGTTTTAAAGATATTTGGTCGTGTAGTTATAATTAGGCGTCGCAATACTAAAATTACATTTTACAAAATAATCCATCACAAGCTTCTAAAAGTCGTCATAATCAGGTGATTGAGATATTGAAACTATTGATTTTGTTGGTTGCATTAGTTACAAAACACATTTTTTCCATCCTTAGGACATTAGTTAACATTCCTAAAATTGCAAATTCTTCGTTTTGGTTGCTAGATAAATCAGATCTCAAGCACACCGTCCTTAATTGTAGTTTACATGACTTAAAACGCAACTCCTTTGTCTCGATTAAAAATAAAATTCATAAATATGTAGAGTTCAAAAGGCTATATGCCGAGAATAGTGCCAAATTATTAGCCGAATTTTCCCCCCCCCCCCCCCCCCCCCCCCCCCCCCCCCCCCCCCCCCCCCCCCCCTTTTATCTAGGTAAAGGTTTTGATTGTTTACTTTTGGAAGATGATTTTCACTGTACTCCAATCTTTCTCAATATATTTACAGCAAAACAGCTCCCCACCCCTAATTATTCGAATTCGAGGCAAAATTGTTTCGTTTGCTCGTTGGTGGCATTACAACCTTTTTTAATGGGGATATTATAACTGCATATAGAAGATCATAATTAGGCGTCGCAATACTAAAATTACTTTTACAAAATAACCATACAAGCTTCTAAAGTCGTCATAATCAGGTGATTGAGATATTGAAACTATTGATTTTGTTGGTTGCTTAGTTACAAAACACTTTTTTCCATCCTTAGGACTTAGTTAACATTCCTAAAATTGCAAATTCTTCGTTTTGGTTGCTAGATAAATCAGATCTCAAGCACACCGTCCTTAATTGTAGTTTACATGACTTAAAACGCAACTCCTTTGTCTCGATTAAAAATAAAATTCATAAATATGTAGAGTTCAAAAGGCTATATGCCGAGAATAGTGCCAAATTATTAGCCGAATTTTTTAGAAAATAATGTACACAAGTGCGTTGTGGTCACTTCTGACACTCGACCTTCAGTGGTGACATTGAGCTTTATCATTTTTTTATCTAGGTAAAAGGTTTTGATTGTTTACTTTTGGAAGATGATTTTTACATGTACTCCAATCTTTCTCAATATATTTACAGCAAAACAGCTCCCCACCCCTAATTATTCGAATTACGAGGCAAAATTGTTTCGTTTGCTCGTTGGTTGCATTACAAACATATTTTAATGGAGGATATTATAACGTGCATATAGAAGATCATTTTATACTAATATGCATATGCCAGTATAATAAACAAACTCTGATAAAATATTCACATTCCTAGACAGCAATTTGTATAGTTATCAGTAGACCCATATTTCATGGGTAATGTGATCATAGGTTCCTGGCAGCGAAATGTAAAGTTTCTCTCATCTGCTGATTCTCCGATGTTTACTGTCGAGCCACTGAAGTTGGCCGACTTAAATTTTCCTGAAAATGGTTTTAAAAGGATATTTTGATTTTACTACATGACGCACTGACTGTCTGTAAAAGTAATCGACTGGTTAATTATTCATATAAGAATTCAAAATTGCTCCCGTCTAGCATTGTGAAGTTAAAAGTTATGTTTGGAAGTTTAGGTGGGGAGTGGGTAGGATTGATCACATATATAAACTTTGAGTACCAGAAAGGAAATTTTTGTTACTTATTTTCTGTTTCCGTTCTTTAAAATATTTATAGCAAACATGCAAAATAAAGGTTTCATATGCTAAACTTATTTTATTTGTGTACATTTTGACATGTTTAGGACAGTTTTGAAGCTATTTAAACAACAGGTGCATGCATGATCAAAAAGATATGTTATGCAAAGTGGGTGGGGAAATGTTACAGGTAGTTTAACAATTCATATGTATCTAATTCTAACATACAACTTTTGATCATTTTTTACCTAAATGTGGGTATTATTAATACTAAACTTTTGAATTATGATTTACTGAATATATTTGACTTAGGAAATTTCTAATGTCAATACGTAGACTGATTTTGGTAACGTGTATAACCAGAGTAATTCTCTATGACATCAGGTGTATGATAATCTACAAAAAGAAATAAGTGTAAGATTCACTGCATAGATGTTATTAAAGATAGTTTGTTTGGTGTAGTTTGCATTGGATGATCATAAGTTTTAGATTTGAAAATTATTGAAAGAGTGACTGCCCTTTGTTACAAATTTGCCGTGGATGTTAACAAATGAAAAACAAACATGTGTAAATGAAGATGTAAAAGAGGCTAAAACAGAACTAAATAGTGCAAAAACGCATTGTAAGTGACGATAAACACAAGACTTGCTGCAGAAATTAAGGAAAATTTACATTAAGATAATGTTTTTGAAATTGATAAATCTGACTTGGTTGATATATTGTGCAACCCTATAGATATGTGCAAAGACTAAAAACAAAAATAATATCAAACAGGGAATGCCACGTACCAAAAACGCAGCCTCCCCAAAACGAGCCCCCCAGCACCCAGAAAGGCCCCCCCCCCCCCCCCCCCCCCCCCCCCCCCCCCCCCCCCCCCCCCCCCCCCCCCCCCCCCCCCCCCCCCCCCCCCACAAACACGTTAATCGTGGTTAACATTTCACAGGCTTACATCATATAGTCAGTCAGATGAAGAAAATGTATTACCAGTACTAAACAAACATGGCAGTCAGGTACTTGATGAACAAGGAAAATGTCGAATACATAAAGACACAAAGACACAGGGGAGCACATAGCAAATGAAAAATTTGATGATGATGAATTCATGGTAGATATCGAGCATAATAAATTATATGGGAAATAAAGGCACACAAATAGAAAGAGACAGAACAATTTTGTAAACAGAAGAAGAAGTTAAAGCATCACTGCAGAAACTTGAAAACAAAACAGCAGCTGTCCAAGATAATATTATCACATCTGATCTGGAAAAGCAATACAACTTAGATGCTATCACCACTTCACAAATCCGGTAAAATGGCATACGTAAAATTCCTACAGAAGCCAGACAAGGAGACATATTGTAAGGCAGGCTTATATAGACCCTCAATTAATCTGCCCAGTGTCCTGGGTAAATGCGCGGAACAATTGTAAATTCTATATTGTACTATTTCTCAGAACATGACACAGCTCAAGGTGATTTTAGATAGAGTTGAAATGTTATTTCGTTTTTACGAAATAAGATTTCGTTTAAACGAAATGCTATTTAGTTGTTAAGAAATGTATTTCGTAATTACGAAATAAAAAAAGTATCAGATGTCACTTCACGGGCACCGTATTTTTCATAGTTACAGGCACATTTTTAAAATTGTGCTTTTCTACTACACATACCCCTGACCTGTGTATAGTGTGTGAACTTCAGTCCGACACGTCTCCGTGAAAGAGTAGGTAGATACGTTTGAAATTCATTGTAACGTTTTATTGATTAAAGCTGCTTGCTCTCAGCTTTTGGTAAAAATAATAAGTTCTTCAAACTGTATGTAAATAACGTATTTTAGAACATTTAGTAATATAAAAAGTATCCAGCATAAATTCCTGTCACGTTTATCTCTCTATATAAATAATACGCTACCAAATTCAAAAGGGTTGCAAACGATTTTGAAATTCCAATATAAACATATAGTGTAGCGGTGCCGTGTAACTGTGACATTTTCAATCGATTTCTGCAAATTCCTACCTAGATTTTTGCTTATAATTTGATTCTAGCCTTTTATTATATATTTATGTATGTCAATTTTTAAAAGAAATATTTTTTCAACGGTAACTGAGAGCGAGCAGCTTAAAGGGTCATTGGATTGAGCCCTGCTTCAACTGTATCCATTATGGTCGTTTCCTAAATCTGCTTGATCTCTCTCTCTCTCTCTCTCTCTCTCTCTCTCTCTGTCTGTCTGTCTCTGTCTCTCTCTCACACAATGTTCATTTAAACTTGAAATATCATTTTGGAAAACTGAACTATTGACTTTTATAAGAAGGGTTCTCCGCAGGGCCATTAAGCGTCGCGGGACCGCTTCGCCTTCATCAAAGACATCAATAAACCGCTATCTCTTAAATACAACGCTTTGCTTTAAACTCCATCCGCTCTGCGTCAATTTCGCTTCAGTGCGTCATTGATTTTTCCAAGATACCTCTGTTTCGCCTACGATATGTCAATCATTTACATAGTCCCGCATATTCCCGAATTGGCGCAAACAAAAAATGTCGGCAATTTCGCCGTGTCAGTCAAAAGTTGGCAAGAAAACGAAAGAAGGCGGAGCTAAGTAAACACTACCTGCCAAAGAACACGTGGCTGTCTCGGTAGTTATCAAAGGTGTTAATTGGTAACAATCATAATGCTAAATTATAGACCTCGGCTAGTGTATTAATTACGTTTGTAACGCGGATCAAATTAGCGATACTACATTTTTGACACGTCTCTTGTTATTTACAGATTGTCGGAAATAAAAAATTCTTCGTCATTCTCGGACATACATCCTCGCCCGGTACCGAAGATTCATAAATGCAAAGAATCAGTCAGCAAATTCTTCAGGACGTATTTTTTTCCCTATACATGATTATGTCTTTGACAAAATTCGGCGCCATCTAATAACTTCAGTATTTATTAATAGTTAAAAATAATTAGACCTTGAACATACCTTTGGACATATTTTGATTTATTAAAAACTGTTTTAATCTCGATAATCGAAGAAATATAAGTAAACGAAAATCAATTCACGAACATACCAGGTCGCGAAAATATGTGAATAACGGGGAATGGGAACTGTTATTTTTCATTTTTGAGCGTGGAGCTGAAGAACAGAAACAAAAAAAAAAATTGATATGCAAGCTTGGAATATGACCCATGTCTGAACCTGCAAAAGTCTCACATTGGCTCCTGAAAATTATATTTTGACCCTTATACTATCAAAATGTTAGTAATAAATTGTGTATCAATTAGATCTGTGTCTTACAGAGTCTGCTACAAAACCTTAACTCAAAGTGGCATGTCTCCTCGCTCCTCCAAGGTATTCTGTAGTTTTTGCAGACTAGTTGCTCAAACTTTTAGCGATTTGCGCAAACTAAAATTGACCAGAGGAAACCCTGCCATAGTATACGACTTATAGAAATTGACCCCTGATAATTTCAAAATGACCCTCCAAATTCATTCCCAAAGGTCAGTGACCCTTGACTTTCAAGGACTAATGGTGATTGTGTATATGATGATTAATAATGTGATTGTTTTGATTAAAAATGATTTTTTTTTATTTTATTATTTTTTTGTTGATATTGTTAAAATAATTACTCAAAGAAACCTGGTAAAGATCTTAAAATGCAGGAAATGAGGTTTACAAATGCTGATTTTATCTAAAAACTTCGCACGGAAGAGGGTATCTCCTCCCGTACCCTTTCCCTTCTCTTTAGATTATTTCTGCGGAGAACCTTATTAAGTGGTGAGCTATGGTTGCAATGTCAGATGAAAATAAAATCTGTTTAATGATAGTCACCGAAACTTTTATCAAATAGTTCACATTTCAACTTCCAGACACAGAAAAAATATTTTTATGAGAATCTCTCCTGCGTATTAACATAAAACCCGAAAAAGAGGCACATTTCAAACTCGATTCATTTTGAAATAACGTAATCTGATAGTTCTAGGGTGTGCCTTACTTACCTTACTCGTATTGACTGCTTTTAGACAGTGAAAATAAAAAGGAGACATATTACGGGTTTAATCACACTGAAAGACGTGAATACGTTTAGACGTCATTAGGGAGGCAATAAAAGTGGTATTGCTATTAGCAGATGACAAAATAATGCAAATGAAGTCGCGTTAAAATATTAAAAATTTAAAACGTGTTTCTCAAATGGGAGATATATTCCAGATAACAGCGTATTACCAACACAGAGGCTTTTTGTCAATTTTACGTAACCCACATAAAAAGGCACACCTTAAACTGATTGTCTTAACTGAGTTGCTAATGGAAACAATCTTCTTAACTAAAAAAACAATAAAAACGTTAAAATTTTTAAAAAAAAACTTTTTTTATAATTTTTTTTTTTTTTTTTTTTTTTTTTTATTTAAAAATATTTTTTTTAAAAAAACCCCCCCTTTATATATCGTACATGTTTTGTTGTTTTTTGTTGTTGTTTTTTTCGTACGTTAAGCCTATTTTTGACATTTTGAGAAATAATAATCTGCTAGCTGTAGGGTATTCGCTTTAAAGTACGACGGAAACAAATTAAATAAACGTAAATGTATATGTTGCTGGTATTGACTACTTGCAGTGAAAATAGAAAGGAGGTATTTTACAGGACTAATCACACTGGAAGACGTGAAATTCGTTTGAAAGTCATTATGGAGGTAATAAATGGGGTATTGCTTTTAGCAGATGACAAAGTAATGCAAATGCAGACGCGTTAGCAAATGAAACATTTAAACGGTGTTGCTCAAATGGGAGTAAGGATTCAGATATCAGCATGTTACAAACAGAAAACTTCTGTGCATAAAAAGTGCATACAATTCCAAAAAAACAAAAATAATATCAAACAGGGAATGCCACATACCAAAAACGCAGCCTCCCCAGAACGAGCCCCATAGCACCCAGAAGTGCACACCACCACCAACACACACACACACACACACACACACACACACACACACACACACACACAAAACACACAATCATGTACACACACATACACTACCAACACACACTAGCATACAAGGCAAACACACGAGGACAAAACGAACAATTAAAGGAACATATTGGGGCACCGCCTTGGAACGGTCAGTGGCAAAAACACCACTGGGGAGCTTAAACCGGTTTATGGTGCGCACCCAACCTCACTCTTACCCCCACCATGTTCCAAAGTCACGGACAGTGTAAATAAAAGTAATCCCTGCTAGGTGAATCTCTAACACACGCAATGGAAACAAAAGGCATGGTATGTAAAACACAAAAATGCTCGTGTATGAATATATAAAAGCAAACCTTGAGAACCCAAAAACGTATGTACTCAATGCCTTTGCAGAAGGCAGAGCACCAAGAGAAACACCCTTAAGGGCCCGACGAAACAGGCCAGAGGACAGAAATCAAAACAGTTTCGTCCCAGTGGGATTTAAAAACTGCCCATCACAGAGTCCTCCCCCTCTTCGTCAGACACAATCAAAGAGGGAAGCATAGCGTCCAACTGTAAACGGGTTGAACACTAAATTTCATGTACTTTCGTTAAACATTTTAAAAGACATGATATTTTAAAGTCTTATCTGTTTTACATAGCATATAGATATGAACTTTCGCATAAGATGATACTACATGTAATTCATCTGAGAAACTTCTTCACTCGACCCCTGACATGCTCAAAACTTCGTTCTGCAAATAAAGGTTTACATTATCGACATGAACAATTTGATTTGCTCCAGTGTGCAGGAATTTATTTACACTATCTTTATTATGTAATTAAGATAAAAGCATATTGTGTTGTTTTGAAGCTGGTTAATATCATTCGGTCCATTGTACAAAAACGGCGGCGGGCGATATAGTGAGATGTTTGCCATTTGAATGTGTTTGACACTTAGACCAACTCCAAAACCTGTTCAGTAACTACTTGCAATTAATTCTTCCTCGAAAATCGAATATACACCGTCTATCAAAAGTACCGTCTCAGATAAAATTGTGAAACAATTACTATGTTTTTCAAGATAATATGTCCAAAACATTTGTAGACATGGAGACTGGACATTCGCACCACTATTACATTTCAAGGAGATTCTTAAAGGTCCATTACTAAGACCAAATCGAATTTTCTTTTTAATCTGGAATTCTAACAGGGAAATACAGTTAAACTGGCTTCTAAAACTTTACAATAGCCGTGGAGTATTTCCCTGTTTGAAATACTGCACTGCTAAGGAAAACGAGTGAATGATTTTTTATTTCCTTAGATTGACCTAGGTGGTCTTTTTGTCCTATTTTTGCTTAATTGCATTTTGTAAAATGCCATATATATATACGTTGCACATCATTTGAAGTAAAGTTCTTTCAACTATGATTCAAAATAGGCATACGTATTCATATACAATCTATTTACAGCCTCTTTCAGGGAGATTTCTGGAAAATTTCAAAGATATTTAAAAACTGGAAAACGTACTCTCGTTTTTGAAAGGAAAAATATAATTTATTTACTCTTTTGTTCAGCTCAAATGTTTAACACAATATGGACGCATTCGATGCAGTATGTCATATTTTTCCTTCTGATAAGACGCCCGTTACATTAAGAAGAAAATTCGATTTGGTCTTAGTACACTCAACCACTTTTCTAAATATACACCTCAATTATGTGTAATATCAAAATCATTTTTAAAGATACGCTCATGAAAATTGGTCAACAAATTATTAGATTAATTCTTCTAATACTCGGTAGAAAGTTGATGATAATGAATGGCAACTTCATTGTCTTACAGAGTTTACATCACCGCACACCTCAATGTGAAATTCACAAAACCGTAAATTACGGTAATTATAAATTTGTTCCAAATTATCTAGAAAAGTTCAGTTTTTGTCACAAAAACGGGTTTTAATACCAATTCCAGATACATTATATCCTACCTTGATCAAAATATCCTCTAAATACTAAATTGAATGATGGATTTGATCTTTCTCACCTTACTGGAATTTCCTTTCCAATGAATTTATCCAACAAACCTCGTTAATTGATTCCCTACAGTGCTGTATTTTCTCCAAATTTAAATTTTCACACACCAAACTGACCATGAGTGGTAAATGAGAAATACCGAATACAGTTCTTGAACACGTGTACGTCGAAGCGACAAATGAGTTGAAAATGAAGTCAGGGTACTCATGTTCTGTCAAATCTTCATCCGGTTGAAATGCAGTTTAGGATTAAAATCAGTTAAAACTGTCAGAATTCCTTTTTACACTTTACATCT
The DNA here is from genome assembly GCA_022818135.1 of Saxidomus purpurata. Classification (NCBI taxonomy): domain Eukaryota; kingdom Metazoa; phylum Mollusca; class Bivalvia; order Venerida; family Veneridae; genus Saxidomus; species Saxidomus purpurata. The sequence goes on along the minus strand of JAFMSR010000001.1, from coordinate 47,792,141 downwards.
GCCCAAGAACATCTTCTAAAAGGATTTGAATGAGCGAACATTGCCACAAGTCTGCTAATTTCATATTAGTGAATCAAAAACAAGTGTCTGTTTTAGGCGCAGATTGATCACAGTCTGGTAATTTTAACGTTTTGGTGACTTTTGAATATTTGGGTTACTGTGTTAACAGTGATGCGGATCATAGTGTTTGGTACCTATATTTATAAATCTGGTGTAATGTTAAATATCTATCTTTGATCTTAGAATTTTGAAATATTCATCAAAATATCTTACAAACTGAACAAGACTTCTTTTTGGTGTATACTTAGAAAAGTGGTTGAGTGTAATAGAGTTGATTCGAGTTTGAACGATTAGTACGGAATAAACGGAATTTATATTTCATAAAATAAAGGTATACATTCCTGTAGATATTTGCAGAAACGTTCATTTACTTATCTTTGAGATTTTACTTGTAACTTATAACTGTAAGGTGTATGTTTGGATTTATCAATTCTTTAAAGAAGTACGAGAAGAAAAAGAAATGGATACATATCTCATACATTTGAATGTGATCAATGATCTTCTGATTTGCTATTCAGACGGTACAAACACGTCAGAGCTCTATTGGGACCAGTGTAGACATTGACGTTTTTCAAATGTATTTAACAGGAGGTAATTAAAAATATATCGCATAAAACATCTGTGTTAGCTGGTCCTCTTTTTCCACGAAACATGTTTTCATTGGTGAAACAACTTTGTTACGCAATAAAAAAAGTTACATCATTTAGAACTTCGACAAAGTACACATTCTTCCTACTACAAAGAAAAAAACAATTTCACGTCATGGAATCGCTCAAAACTTCAAAGATTCTGACGTTAACTACAAATGATCTCATATCAAATAAATGCAACTGCAACGACAAAATCAATCACATGGAATAAGAATTGAAACACATGAAACATGCCTTAACATAAGCATGCAATTAAGACACAAAGCAAAATGTACTACATGTACAAGTGAATTTTTGAGTGCATTTAACACTAGGGGTATATTGGAAAATGATAATGAATATGAAACATATATAATTGTTCGATGCCAGTAGCCGTTAATTGAACAAGTTTGACCTAACTGTAGTTCTCGGAAGACAGAAAAGTCCACTAGTAGCGTGTAAAGTTCATCTTACAATGATCCTCTTTTAGAAAGGATTACATTTTGTACGCTTTTCTGTCACTATTTTTGAAGTTGTTGTAAACGTGTTTGTACCCGCGGCGAAATTAAAAAGAATAAACCTTCACTCTGTAAGAAGTTCTTAAGGTTCGAAAGTATTTTAATGAGTTCCACTGTTTTAAGTACAGCGGGTAATTGATATATAATCGACCGCATAATGCATTAAAGTTTGGTAAATTAGATGAAACTGCTGCTGCATACCCGTACTAATTAAGAAATCATATACACATGGTATTAAGACACTTATTTATAGTTAAATACTTCTTAGGCGAATTTAAAACTTCAAGGTAACGTTACGTTGCAGTTGTATTAAGGTTTCAATGAATCGCATAAACGTTCAGACGTTCATTCTTTTGTGAAACGATATACCTCGGTGTTCCTGCGATAAATCGAAAGCTTTTATTTTAATATTCTTAGACTAATTAGAATGGGGCATTTTATTTGTGAGCTCAAACCACGTCAGCAATAAAAAATCGGCATTACCTAAGAAGATAAAATTTTATCGCTTTACCACTTTTGCTAGCAAATTTCGTAGTAACTTAGTGTAATTTATCTAAGCCTCAGTGATATTTTATTACTTTGAAACGCCAGTTTCTTCAAAAACTGAATGATCACTGCCAAATTAGTCATAAATGTTCACAATTGTTTCAGAAAAAAAGTCACATAATTTCTGTAAAAAATAATGTTAGAGCATAAAGTAGTCATTAGTTATTGCCCTGTTTACAATGATGCTGTGAAATTTTAAAATTATAAATTTCAAATATTTTATTGCCATTTTCTAAATGTCGTCATAGTTCAGTGATATTTCTTAAATGTTAAACGTTTACAGCGCACGTTGGTTACAATAAGTGTGAGCGTTTTTTTCGTATTGCATTTGTAATCTTCGTTTAAATTAAAGATAATGTAGGACGTATCAGTGACAGCAAAGAATGGATCGTTGTTTCTTGTAGTTAATATGACTGAGAATATCAATAATTCTTTGTTTTGATAGTGCAAAAGAAAGCCATTGCTCGCAGTAATTCTTTAAGTGGGCGTATAATTATGAATAACATTTTATTTACTGTTCTGACCTTACAACGCGTTGCAGTTGGGTTTGCCCGATCGCTATCTTGGCAATCGATACAGTTATAATCTTACGTCACTCGTAGCGCAATTTTGAAACTATTATTAGAGCTAGTTTATAGGTTAACCCCCCCATTCAAGGACATTTAGGTGCGAGCGTCCAGCTTCTTTCTCACGTCGTCAATTTGCTCCGCCCAAAAACCCGCATGATAATTTTAATGCAAGTGACAAACAGTATTTAATAATGTTAAATATAGGTTTCTTCGCGTATTTTGTAGTGACTGCGAGATAAATTATATAGATCTTCTGTTTTATTTAAAATGTTGATTAATATATACTCTTTTAAAAGAGATTTCCTTCAGCTACGGTATCATTGCATTTATAAGTGTAGACCGTAAGTTTATGAATTAGTTTACATGTAAATTATATTCGCGGAACTTTACACATCGGAATTCCATTGCAGTAACATGTTATTCCACACAATTCATAATGACGTTTCTTGAAAAAATATATTGTGATGCATTTTTCATAAAATGCGTTTTTCAGTCTGTTTCTCAACTGCCTTGTCAATTTTGTTTGCCAAAGTGGAACAAAATGTCAACGAAAGTAATTAAATTGACGAAATTATCAATAATTGAGTACATCGATGCGTGAAAAATATTTTTGTCTCCGGCGGTACTGGAACTTCTTTATTTCACAGAGCGTCGCCACAAAAGGTAAGGAAGTCTGCTGACATACTAAGTATCTACTGCCGTACTGTACGTACTGACATAATCAGTGCATCTGCCAAAATCTTTACTTGTACGGACGTTGTATTATCATACCCAAGTTCCCTCTCTACTGCCGACAGTGAACTCGACAAGTTTCCCTTGTGAACAGTGTTTTTACTTTAAAAGCCGTGCGGTCGGGGCGTTGAGTTTAAGAAAAAATTACAAATCAATGAACAGGGGCGTAGTTACTCCGGCCATAAAATTGAAACTGCATGACAGTCAGACCAGTAGATTAATAACGATATGTATTTACATGTATTTCAATTCTTTTTTATTCCAACCAATATAAAAATCTGTAGATGAGTGTTGGATACTGCATTTCGACTTCGAAGGCAAACCGATTTTATAGGCTGATATTTTCAAGTTGTTCACCTTCTAGTTATAAATAACAGATCTGTGAAAGGGGTCTCACTGAAACACCAAATTAATTAGACTATTGGACGCTGCTGTATATGTCCAACCCATAGTACAGAGGGGGTCCGACATGTCTGGCACAGGACTTTCTGCTGTTAGACAAGCGGCTTTTTCTGTCCCGGGTCCCGGTTGTCCGCAGGCTAGCCGAAATGTCGAGGGCAAAAAATTAAAACGAATAAATATTGTACGAAAGTCCTGTTTTACCTAGCCCAGACATTTTAGATCTATTTGCAGTATTGGGATAATATTTTAATCTTGCTTACTTTAAAAGTGCGCTGTTAATGTGTTTTATTTTTATTTTTATGCACATGTATTACCTCGTGGAGTAGCCTCAATATTTCGACTACAAGACAGAACTATTTTACAAACTGATATTACATCTAGTCTGCCTTTGCTAATGGCGGCCATCGTATGTAGCAAAAAGCACTTGCGTGCAATTAGTTGGGCTATTCGTTGAGGTACGCAATAAAACTTCCATAGTTTTGTTTCATAAAGTTTTGGGAAAGTTTCATCAATTAGTGTACACCTGGCTCCGCCGATTTACCAAATGGCACTTAAATATATACTTTATCCGATACTGCTTCTGTTACGACTTTAAATTTTTCTTTCCACGTTCGGAACGTAACGTCAGAATATAATAAAGACTGATCGTATGCGCCCCTATTTGACCTTTTCAATGAAAGAACGGAGGGGAGGAGTTAACCGATATCTACATGCTCTATTAATAGTTTCAGATTCGCCTTTGTGTGACGTAAGATTGTAATTTTATTGATTGCTAAAATAGCCAGCGGGCAAAGCCAACTGCAACGCGTTGTATTGTGTTATTTAGAAATACGCGCATGCTCATATCATGGAAAGAAAGATTTTAAAACGATGGTGCACACGTGTCATTTCCAAAAATGAAGAAGTATTATTGAGAAAAAACAGTGGGTAACTTGACCAATTGCTATTACTCTTGTATATCTAAGATCAGTGTTAAATAGTGTTGACAAAAATACAAATAATCTCACTAATTTAAAATTTCCTTATGTTTTGACACTTTAGGGCTGCTTTTGTAATGTTAAATTAAAGTCTAGGCGTAAATATATTTCGTTAGTTGTACAACATTATTTACAGGAAACGTATATTGCAATTTACTCAAAACGATATATGTATGTCAATGGGTTTCGCTAAACTTATGGACTTTTTATTTTGATTCTGATGTTTTGAGTTGCATTTGACCCATAGATGCAGATCATAATACAGATATGAACTTAAGTCTTTATCGATATACAAACGTTATCTTATGTTTAACAAAAGTTCATACTGTAATATTGAGTTGATTGAAATATGTTTAAAAACAGACAGTTACTACACTTTCCTGTTACATGTATTACATTTAACCTACATAACTATCGGCGACACCATTTTTTAGAAATAAATTGCTTCATCAAACGCATTTCTCTTCCTCTTAGGCCACACCAAATTAATTTCTTGGTCATCGGAATATATCATAAAAAAATGGGAGCGAGCGAGCGAAATTTTTTTTTTCAAATTCTACCTTTTTTGGAGCGAGCGAAGAGCGATTTGGTTAAAAAAACTCCCCACAAAAACAAATACTCCCTGTCAAAACAGATAAAAAAGACTTGGAAATAGATAAAAGAGCTACAGACACCTTAAATATAAACTGCCAAAAAGATACAGACCACAAAGTGACTCCTATATACACCAGTACTAATATTTGCAGGGGTATAATAAAGTGTTTCTTGCAAGAAAATATTTTTATTAATTTTAAAACGACCATACTTTGTTTTCTTACATACATGTGCAGCCAATACAACAAGGTTTTGAAAGAGAAACAATTTATTATCATTTTATAAACCATCAAACTAATGTGTATTTCAATTTATGCCCAAACACTTTGTAATGAAACCCATTTGTTAGTCATATCATAATAACCCACATAACAACTTCTTTAGTTAAGTCAAGGCATATGCTCTGTTACTGCACTTCTTCTACTGACCATAAGTGTTTTGACTAGAGATAATTGTTCAATTTCACAATGCTAAAAACTTGCTTGTTTCTCAATCTTTTCCTTCCCCTAGTTTTAGCCTCAGCGCCATTATCATGACAGTTTTTACACAGAGGGCGCCTTGGTAAACAAGTCTTCCATGTACATTTTACAGATGTACGGATCACTATCACCCAGAAGTTCATCTTCAGTGCCACAGTAACAACAGAGAGAAGTGAATTAGCCTTAACAAAAATGTCTTTAAGTATTTCCGAGTCAAAGCCAACTTTTGTGATAAATGCATAAGCGATATATAAATCCGTTTAAAAGTTATGACGGTTAAACCGATTTTTATCCTTCTTTGTTTAATGTGAAAAATGTATCGATACATCGATTATTGGAAAAATTGAAAGTTCCATATGTGTTTGTCTGGACAGCAACTCGTCTTCCACCGACGCTTCTCTGATTTATGTTGACAATACAAATTTTCGGGTGCATAGAATGACGTTATGGTGCTGTGGGGCTCGTTTTGGGGAGGCTGCGTTTATGGTACGTGGCATTCCCTGTTTGATATTATTTTTGTTTTTATGTTTTTATTATTATGCACATGTGATTATGTTCGCTCAGGCCGATAGTGTAGTGTTATCAGACATGTTACGGCAGAACATTATCATGCTTTGTGCTCGATCATTATGATAGTTGTTACGAGAAGGGCCCTGAATCTTCATATGATCAAAATTTGTATGACAGTTGTGACTTATTTCAGAAAAACATATATGACTGGTAAATGGAGATGTTGTACAAGCTTACTTACATTTTCTCAGTATAAATCTCAGTATAAATCCTTCTTAAATGTATTTTATGTAAAGTTGTAGTTTCTTCAAGAAATGGATGAATTACTAAAGAAAAACTACGCAATCTACAAAAACAACTAAAATAAGCTGTGCAAAACAAGTGTTTTCAATGTAGAAATTCCAGGAAATGCCAACCATGTAAATCAGAGCATTTTAGCACAATTTACTCATACGTATGCATCACGTACTAAATTTTTGAGGAATTCCGGAACACACACATTTTTCTCAAATTAATTGCACTAGTAATCGAGTATTGCCATCGTAGACAAAATATTAACTGAACAAAATTGCAACTTACAAGCCGCAAAGGGATGTATTTTATGAATAATTCCCCACAAAAGTAACAGATAAAAAGGACTTGAAAATCGCACCTTCTGCAATATTCCTAGTTAAAGTCATATTACTCTTCAAAATAGTGACATTGTTTCATAGTTAAGAATGGTACTCAAAACACAATGAATGCTTTAAAGCTGCTCGCTCTCAGATTTTGGTAAAAAAATAAAGTTCTTCAAACTGTTTGTAAATAACGTATTTTAGAACATACAGTCATATAAAAAGACTCCAGTATAAATTCCTGCCACGTATATCTCTTATTTTCAAAATATACGCTATCAAAATCAAAAGCGTTGCAAACCCTTTTGAAATTTTAATAGAAACATATAGTGTAGCGGTGCCGTCTAACCGACATATCTAATCGCTTTCTGCAAATTCCTACCTAGATTTTTGCTTTTAATTGATCTAGCCTTTAGTTTAATATCTATGTATAATTATTTCATTTTTTAAAACAAATATTTTTTCAACGGTAACTGAGAGCGAGCAACTTTAAAAACATATAAGAAATAAGTTTTACCAAGTATTCTCTGTTACAGACGAATACAAATTAAGATAAACATAACCGAAAGAGTGGATTTTTTTTTTGACTAGGAAAGTAAAAAAAAGGTTATTACAGATCTCCTCTATATTCAATACGAATGAAACTGTTATACAGCTCGTTATTTTTTTCGTTGTAACTATGGAAATGTTTATTATTCTAGGAGTATAAATCACTTTAAATCATTTATTTAAAATTTTGATAGTCACTTTGAACTGTAATATCACTTTAGGTTAACACCTGTTAAAACAAAACAAATACATGCAATTAGTAATTATTGCTGAAGGGTGCATGTCAAAAGTATGAATTATTCTGCAAAATATTAGAGGTAGTCAATCGTTATGGTTTACGATTCTTCATATAGAAATGGTCGCCTAAATAGTCTCGAAATTACTCAAAAGGCACGAACAACAACCTTATGAGTATTTGAGTAAAACCTGTCTTCCGAAAAAAACTCTCTTGGCAATGTGCTCTAACTTAGGCAAAAGTGATAGCGTAGGGTAAGTTATTATTCATATATAACATCAAATATAACTATCAATGTATTTTCACCAGCTATATTGCACATATAAGAGGGTCAATATATGTTTCCGTAGATAGGGGATAATTTTTATGTTTTCCTTAGTTTAAAAATGAAACATGAAACATTGCTAGATAAATTGGAATCATACAACTTCATCACGCTTTAAATAATTTATTTGGTGTAACTGCGTGTGATACACAGGGCAGTATTACAGAAGTCCTCTAGGCTATCAATTGATGTTCCTTATATTTATGAATTAAATGTTCTGAAGATGACCTGAGTTCACACAATTCGTCTTTATAGATACATGTATACAGAAATTAACTTTGAAATAGAAGTAAATTTGGCAAGAAACTCATTTCAGACATGTATGACTTTTAAGTAAGAAACGGCTGACATTAAAGCTGCTCGCTCTGAGTTTTTTGTAAAAATATAAAGTTCTTCAAACTGTAAATAACGTATCTTTGAACATATAGTCATGTAAAAAAACTTCAGTATAAATTCCTGTCACGTACATCTCTAAATTTCAAAGAATACGCTACCAAATTCAAAAGCGTTGCAAACGCTTTTGAAATTTCAATATAAACATATAGTGTAGCGGTGCCGTGTAACCGACATTTTTAATCGATTTCTGCAAATTCCTACCTAGATTTTTGCTTATATTTTGATTATAACCTTCAGTTTTATATTTATGAATAAGAATTTCAATTTTTTGTGAAAAATGTTTTTTTCGACAGTAACTGAAAGCGAGCAGCTTTAAAGGAATAATCCCTATAACTAGTGTCAAACAAAATAATTTTAAAAAACACCAATAACATAATATTTGCAGGTATCAGTACTTTACCTGAAAGCTTAAGCTATACATTCCATTCAGTATCGGTAAAATCAGCATTTAAAAATATATTGCGGTAAATCGTTCGATACTCTATGTTAGTTGTTGTTGACAATAAAAGGGTGGGTGCGATTTATTACAGAAGGCGTATATGGTGATTATTTGTGTTAAAAAGGGGCATTTATAGTATGATTTTCTTTAAAAATGTATTTTATTTTCTATGAGATACAACCAAACTTGTTCTGAAGCATATTTCTATTGATCTCTTCCAAAAGGCTGGAGATATTTTCACTCTGATATTTTCACATAGGGACCAATGTCATTAAAATATTAAATAATGTACCAAAGTTGCTTCTTCGTGAACAAATGGATTGAATTTCACCAAACTTGCTCTACTATCTTATTGTTTTGATTACTTTAAATTCATATGAAATGATTACAGTTCACCAAACTCTGGGGTTACTGTTTCTATTAGTAATAAATATTGATAAGATTTTCTTCTTATGAACCACATTTGTTCCGAACCATCAATGCATGGACCCATTGTGTAACTTAGGAAATGATTCCTGTCCACAGCGCACGGGGAACATCGTTACAAAAAGTTGAAACACCTTTCATGAATTCACGAAACTTACGTTATAGAATGCTTGCATCAAACCCTTTCATAGAGGAGATAAGATAGTTCTTATCAGTTGCATATGGGACATTGTAATTGAAAACGGAAACAAATCTGGAAAAAATTCTTCGTCTCAGAAACTGAATGATGGCATTAGAAAAAATACTTTACAATTATTTATTTTATGATAACATTAGCATGAGTAGTTTTCATAGCAATAATAATTGGATTGTAGTGACCTCGTACTTTTTGCAATGTTATAATAGTTATTATTATTATTATTATTATTATCGTTATCAATATCATCATTATAATATTTGCTGTCTCCTCCCACGATCTTGCACTCTTCCAACTGGCACGTTCTTTTCTGTTTAGCGGTTGTTGCAATAGACAGATAAATGTTTTTACATTAGGAAAATCATTAAGAACGTTGACAAGGTTTACATATTTAGAACTATAAGGAAATAATCCTATTTTCTCTGTCTGAAATCACACAAAATTGGCTTCAGAAGACTTTCATGATAGACGATGCTAAACTCTTATATGAATTCCTCTGCCACGACAGCAATCATTAGTCTGAAATAAGAAGGTAAAAAAATTAAAAAAAAACAGTATTTACTTTACAAACGTATTTCTTCGTTTCCTTAAATTTAATGTAAGGAACTACTTTTGAAATAAACATCCACAGTCCATAACCAGCAGAGAGTAATGTTTTACAAAAAGTTAAAGTAGCGCCTGGCCTTGTTTGTATATTTCATATTATGTTTAAATATTTATATACCAATATATTTTCGAAGATATTTTCGACTTAAAATTAAACTAAACGAGCGATGGTGCTAAACACTGCAGAAAAGAATAAATCACTCAATGTAGTAAATTTTCTAACCGTGTATGCCTGACTTCAGAACAAGATTTAAAGCTATGGGTTCAAGGTATAGGTGGCACAAGGACGCTATGAAGACATTTATTTTTATTAAATTAGTGACCTTTTACTTTTTGCAGTCCTTGGCATTGTCATCTGTATTGTTAAAATTATTTAGAGAAATCAAAAAGACATTTAGAAGATTATATAGGTTTACATACATACATTGTAATTTTTACATGTAATTTAAAGATCATCTAGAACGATTGAAGATTGATTCTGTCGCTACGCCATTTTAGCTATGGTTAGTCCCACCACAAACAACTAAACACACATTACGAGAATACGACTGACTCTCTCTCTTTCTGTTATGTTTGTGGGAGACAGAATGACCAGATTGACATTAAAGTAGTTGTACATTATACCATTCTTAGGATTTTTTTTTGCTGATAATATTTACAGTGAGACAAGTTCCAAGGCATAAAAACAGGTCACAAAGTGCACAGTTCTGTGCTTTATTGTAGCGTAAATACCATACTTGTTTTAAAAATTTAAAACATATTTGGCCTAGATTTGAAAGTTCATTGACATTAAAAGTCTTCTTTCCTGTGTGCATTGAGAATATTTCAGATGTTGATAATTGCAAAATAAAACAATTTGACAAATAGCAGGAAGCCATAATAAAGATGCACACTTATTTCAGAAAAGCAAATTACACCAGCTCCTTAAATACCATTGTAAAACATAAAAAAATCACAGGTTTCGAAGAATGTTGGTCCTGCGGATATAATGAGACAATACAATTTTACTTTACTGTCAGATATTCTATTGCCATGTGTCGTCCTAATCAGTACAAGTGATTTAAATGTGGACCCGATATAGTTTCGTTTTGTTTTAACCGTGCATTTCATTATTCAGTGACAGCGAAGAATCGATCGTCGTTTCTTACAAAAATTATGACAGGGCATCGGAGAATAAATATTTGACGTTTTGATTGCAAAAAGCAGTTCTTGAAATGAAATTGCTTTGAAAATTCAAGCCTAATTTCAATTGACTACAAATGCATTGCTCGCCTTCATCATGTCAGAATTTCAAAACACTCTTGTATCGTTTTCAAAATAAGAAAACGCACTCTAGAAAAAACACTTACCAATTGTAAAATGTAATTGTACATTTCTTCGAAAGTACAAGGTCAGAACGCCAATCCGTAGTAGTCAAACATTGAATACGTGTAACATGACCACAGTTATAATGGACACATTTTCTAATCAACATGCCAAAAGTCACATTTCTGACAGAATGTCAGATTGTATACCTTCCGTATTGTATTACTAGCAGCTGTTCAAGTATGTTGTCATACAGTATGTACATATATATATAGATACTGAGATACTTTCTCGTTTGGCTTAATGAACTCAGCCAAGAGCCCGAACCCCCAGTTGTAAAACTCGTGCTGTTGTGACCAACCCTCTATCCGTCCGTCCGTCTGTCTGTACGTTTGTCTAAAGGTTAATGGTCCGGTAACAGCATGTTCAGCTTTAATCTTGATATAAGAATGTTTTTTTTCTATCAGCATCAACTTTTATCACTGAATCCATTCTCAACAGAAATGATCAAATAGGAAAGAATCTGCATACAAGACTCCAACAATAGTTTGAATTCAACGTTTCGGTTCTCAATTGAGATTACAGGGCAGGGTCATATTTGCTCTCACGATATGTTTTATGCATGCTACCCATGCCATGTTTTAGCAGCCAAATTGTTTGGTAATAGCAAGTGTTATCTTTATCAGTGGTTGCCTGAAGTTTTTCTTATCTCCAACAGAATGCCGAGTTATCAATTACGCTTGTAATATTTTCCCAGTTGTAATTATTAGTTCTTGTTTGATAAAATCACCCCGGTTGTTTATAGGTCCAAACAACGTCTGTTTGACTGGGGGAAATAAATAGCTGAAACATTTAGGTAGCATCATTCATTACAAGTCTTGAAAATACTGTTTTTGACATCATTCTTGCAAATGACTATACAGTTTTCGACGTACTCTGAATCGAATGAAAAACACACGGAATGATTGTTCAATATACAATGTATGTTTATTGGCAAACACTAGCGCTTACATGTTATAACACTGTATTCAGACAGCAGGAAAATATATTCTGCTTTTATCGGTATGAAAGGAATGAAAAATGATTACAGGTCATCAGGGACGCTGCGAAAGTGGTATTGCTATTAGCAAATGACAAAGAAATGCAAACACAGATGTGTTTAGAATTAGAATGTTAACTAGTGTTTCACAAAATGTCAAGATCACAGATAGGGGATTAAATACTTGAACAAGCACATCCATTTTTTACAGTTTACTTCTGTTACCCGTTTTTTTCGATAGTTCGTTTTATGATCATAAATACATAAAAATCAGAAATCAAAATTCTGTAAGTAATGTAATAATATTCAAATCGATGCATAATCATGATTATGATCACACTTATTAAAAAATGTGTGCTAAAATTTGATATTTTTCGAAACATTTTGTTCTTTAATATTCAATTGGTTTATTAGGTTACGTTCATGAAACACGTTATATATGTAGGGAGTGCCCATTTCGTCCCTTCATTGCAACACGGTCATATCTCCTTCATATTTTAATAGGAGTTACAACCTTGTTGCAGCGAAGGAACGATTTAAGAAAATAAGATGATTTAATTGTACGAGTAATTCACAAATTCTAAGATTTCTCTATCAATTAAATATGGTTCCAGAAAAAGCTAATTCTTAGTGGCTTACTTAGATTAAACAAATTATTTTGTGTTTTCCGATAAACTATAGAGTTTTCTCAGGGAAAGAAAAGTGATAACCCGGAGTTTTGAAGCAGTGGATTTTTTTTACTGCTTTTTGCAATCTTTAAATTGACATACCCTATAACTGATACCAAATTAAATAACCACCATACATAAATAATAGAATCGTTGGAAGTATTGTAACTTAATTTAAAAGTTTCAGCTATGCATTCCCAGTCATTATCGAAAAAATCAGCGGTTTAGATTATACTTTAGCACCGTAAACCATATAATAATCTATGTAGAGTTGTTGTTGAACAATTAATGGGTGAATGCGATTTATTAAAGAAAGCCTCTATATTGATTAATTGTGTTAAAATGAGGCATTCTTCGCCATAGGTTCTAATTTGAAATTGGATTTATATATCATTTTACGTTCATTAAACACATAATCTGTGTTTCATGAATATAATCGGTTAGATGTAGGGAGTGCCTCTTTAACACGGATTAACGTCAAAAAGTATAACGAGCGTAATTAATGTTGAAAACCATTCGACGATGACGTCGTTAAAATGACGTCATTTGTGCTGTTTTCTAATGACGTTTCCCGCTATTTTCGATATTTTACAGATACAAACTCAACAAAAGTATAGTTTGAACCATAAAATAAACAGAAAAATTGTTGGTATCGGTGAAATATCACGTTAATTTCACTCCTGAACACCTAAAGAAGTTTTTTTTCACTCGTGGCTGTGCCACTCCTGAAAATATCACGTTTGGTGCCCACTAAGTGAGTTCTGAGAGCGAGCACCTTTTAGATGTGTCATTCTGTCGTACTTGCATAGTGGTGCCAAGCCAATGGGCCATCACACCAGAACGACAAACTAGCGATTTGTTATCAAGCGTGTTGGTGGGGCGCCAGAACGATAAATTTGAGGCATAAATAGGCGAATTACTGGGCGCCAAAACGACAAATATCAGTGTCGTGTTGTCGTTCATTCCTTCGATGCACTAACACACCAAGATACAATGATAGAAATCAGCCACAAATCAGAAACGCTGATGATATGCTATGTGCATAAAAGTTACTCATCAGACTAATGGGTGATGCCTTTAGGAGACACACACTAAACATTTAAATATCTAGTGTTGTTTTTCTTACACTGGCCTTAAAATGCCATGATTTAAACCACACGTCGTGTTTATTGCGTATTTTACAGCGGTTCCATAGCTTTGTTTATACAGAAAATAGATTGCAGTCGCGTTAGAAATCCAGTGAAACAGACTTTTCTTACTGTGCACAGTAATCAATGTTGTAAATGCTTGGCATAAGGGCGATTAAAATAAAGAAATTTCTTAACTTTCTACTAGTATTTCAAACAAACTAGGAAACCGGTTTTATTTATAACATCAAATGACGACACTAAGAAAGTTTGAAAATGCTTAATTTTGGTACAGTGTCCGCCTTTATACCCTTGCTTATGATTTGATACAAACAATTTGATCTGGTTTGATAAAACATCAGTGACAATTTTAGTACTTCCCTATGAGCTGTTACAAAGTTCTGCAAGTACTGAACGACGACTAATTAGCTATAATGAAGATGCACAATTATTTCAGAACAGATAATTACATCAGATCCTGTACATTACACGAGCATATCATCTAAATCATGTGGATGTAATAAGGCGATGCAAATTTTTTTTCTTCATTTTTCAAATATTCTGTTGTCGTTATTTTGTTGCTAGAAGCAACTCAATTTAATGTATTATTTTAGTTTTCATTGGTTTCATTGGACGCACTAGCTGTTTTCTCCGTTATAACTGTCATCTTGTAAATGAAACATCAGTTTAAAGTATTACTGACAGTGAAAATTGATGGTCAGTTTCGTAATTTACATGGCTGATAATGCATAGTCTGAGTCTTAATTGTCTCAAAGACTGTTGCTTCAGAGGAACATAATTACTTTCAGCGCTATTTCTGTTGACTAGAAATAAATTATAATGATAATATTATGCTAGGATTTAAAACTGTTTCTGCACTAGTGTCGTACGTACAGCACAGAAACAAGAGCTGTCCATCACAAGTGGCAAATGCCCCCGAAATAGGTGAAATAGAAGATTTAATCATCTTCAAATTCTAACTGAGACTTTGACATTTGAGGAAGGGACGTGGGTCTTGCACGTGACACGTTGTCTTGATTTGCTAAACATTTGTGCCAAGATATTTTAAAGTCCTTCGACGCATGGCAAAGTTACAGTCCGGACACGAATATATGCATATATATAGGATTCCATTACTTTCGAACTCTAAGTGTGACCTTGGCCTTTGAGGTAGGGACGTAGGTCTTGCAAGTGACACGTTGTCTTGATGTGCTAAATATGTGTGCCAAGTTATTTTAAAATCCTTCAATGCATGACAAAGTTATAGCCCGGACACGGAAAAATGTAAGGGCGGACGCACAGACGGACGGACGTACAGATGGACGGTGCGATTTTAATATGACACCCTTCGGGAGTATACAAATCTCTCTGTAATTGTGAGTTCTAGGAAAGAGATATATTTTATTTCCAACTTCTATACAGTGATGTTGATAATACTGCTAAGTATAATGCTACTCTGGCAAGTTACAAGATTCACCAAGTTAACTGTCTCGAGAAATTTGGTTATATTGATTTTATTCGTAATATAAGAGTTCTAAAGGACTGTTATGTAAACTTTATATCTCACTTTAGTCCAATTGTAAACCAACGTCACCATTTCTTAAATTATTTACTAAACAAGTGTTTCGTCAACACACTGACGTGACGTTTTTACAGACAAAAGAAAACAAGACAAATTCCAACCTTTAATGTGTGGCTAATGAAACACGTCCTCGCGCCCTGCTCGCTCAAAAAACACTAACGCAAGTCAACCTCTGTGAAATTAAGTGATTTATTTAAATCAATATTGGATTTCATTTTCTAATATATGTTATGAGGTGTAGAGGTTAGATGTATGCCGCTTATCTCGGGGGTTGCGGTTCGAGCCCCACTGGGGTCGCAACCGTATATCAACATATGACACCAGTACTGGTTTATCCAGGAAGCGGACGCGATAGTGACTCAATAAGCTTTATACTTTCTTCGCAATTGAGATAAAATAAGTATAAACTAATATTATGTTACGTTCTGTTGATTTGCCCTTGTGTACAAATTAACGACATTCAAATTCTGTCATATCTTTTTAAACTTATAGTATACATATCTCAAATGGCACGGTAGTCAGTCAGTAGTTTTAATTAGATTTGCCGCCTTCATCTTGAAATGATTTTAAAGTTTAACATCTGAAAGCGTGGTTTTACATAAGCTTTTAACGTTCTTCTCAATCCTAATAGTCATGTTTGTTGTATTTATTATCAACCATACGCAAAATAAAACATTGCTTAAACTAAAAGCGTGGGAGAGGACTCTACTTGCAACAAAATCACTACTAAGTGAATATTGTGCGGCAGTCATGACTCATTTACTGGTTTCTAACTTTACAGAGACGGTACTACATGTATGTAATAAACGGAATGGTTAATCGACAATGAAAATCCATTTTGACGACTATAATGTCTCTGTTTTGTACAATTTTAATTGGTAACGATTGGATTATAACCCTTTCAGTTGTATATGTAACAGTCTTACTTCACTTCGTTCACTTAATGTAGTCATCGGTTTATATTACATTCTTACTTCGCTTCGTTCACTTAATGTATATACTTTATTATAATCGAAGAACAGTGCAGATGCCACCAAGTTTAACACCTCGCTGAGACAAGTGGCTCGTTCTTACATCATTTAACTTGATGTGGCAAGATATAAAACTATAAGAAGATTATGTTAAGCTATTCCCTGTGGTAACATACTTACAAAATGTAAATCTCATTTTCCTCTGAATAACTACAATAATAAAGTAGGTGATAAATTTTACTTAAGTATCATTTATTATGGAATATTTAAAGTAAGCGAAGCTTTAAAACACCCACTGGAGTACGAAAGTTTCTCGATTTGCTAGAGTGAGGCCATTACTTATGCTGATCAAAAACAACACTTTACAGTAAAAATTTACACTTCGAAAAATATTCTTGTGAAACAAACTTGATAGAACTAATTGTCACACTGCGTAAATGCGTTATCGGCAGACGAAATGTAATCAATATTTTCTGAAAGTTAGGTGCTTTTACCTATTTTAGAAAAACAGATATACTTTGCAAAAGAATACTGTGTTCCAGTTCTATGCATTAACGCTGCTCGTTCTAAGATCTTGGTGAAAAACAACCCCAAGTTCTTCGACCTGTCTGAAATTAACAAGTTTTAAAACGTATCATCAAATAAAAATTTTCCAGTAAAAATTCGTTTAAAGAACTTCTGTATTTTTGAAATTATATGCTACCACATAATAAAGCGATGCAAAGGCTTTTGAAATTCGAAATATACATGTATTCATATAGGATTGCAATGCCGCTAAACCAAGCTCAACAACATTTAAACATACTTCCTCAAATTGCTATGTAGATGTTTACTTGTGTTGATAATTCTAATCATTGCTTTTACATTTTAGTGAAAATATTCTTATTTTGGAGATATTAAATTTTTTATCGGAAACTGTGAACGAGCAGCTTTAAAGTCGTATCTAAACTCAATTTTGCACAGACAAAATTCTAGTTTTTAAACGATGTTCGGAACATACGTTATATGAGTTTCCTAGAGGCACTTTCTTCCCGCTTTGTGTCAGATGACTTATGATAGCACTGAATCACAAACGACAGATGCACGATAATGCAATCATAGCCTGTAAACAGAGACTTATCTTAATGACTTTCATAAAAAATGATTGAAATGTTTTCAGTGACGTTTATTGGGATTGAGGGCCTTGAACCATTTGCCTTTGATGTAAAATCATTCTATCTTTTGTAGTTTAGGGGTAAAATATTTACATTGTGAAGTAGCATGAGATAAAAAGCTATAGATTAAAACATGCTTCATTCATAAACAAATCAATAAAGTCTTAAGTATAGAATATCTTTGAAGATTTAACTCGGCAGGCGCGTATCCAGGCACACGCACGTACGCCAATGCGTATACTTCGTCAGAAAAGGTAAAAATATAAAAAGTCCAAATATGCAATAAAAACTGAAGGCTGAGGGGGGTAAGGGCTAATTTCATCAGAACATTTCCGTTTTTGAAAAGGTAAATTACCTCTTTCCGAAAAACATATAATATGCGTACTTGAATAACAATGTAGACATCTGTGTACATGCTTACTTTTCCGTAAAGTATACTGTGCACAGTGTAAAGTTACAAGTTTACCTCCCTTTGAAGTTCGCTACTTTATCGTTGTCATTGTGTTGAAATTCGAATGGTGATTACAAAGCGGTAAATTTCAAAATCTCAACGCCATCTAACCCCCCCTTACGATGATTTTTTTGGCCAGAAATTAGACTCAAAAGTACGAATTATTGACCCCTCTCTTATGTTTTTTTCTTAATCTTTAAGAAACAAATGTACCGATGTCTTAATCTATACATGAAAACTGATATCATAATAAATTTAAACGTTTAAAGGTTGACTTTCGGAGAATTTAGCGAAAATCACCATTGGAAAATGGTGACATTTTTCTGGCTTGAGCGAAATTCGCTATACCAGCGGCATTTTCGCTTGTAGAACGAAAACGGCATGGAAGTTTCAATTGAAGTGAACTTTTTTTTAAAGCTCTAGGCTATCATTGTTCCTTCCATGGAAGGGACACTTAAAATTGTACAGACACTTGACTGAACAATGCAGCACGTAAGCCGTTTTTCGGTGTGTTTCCGTTATAAATTAAACGTTGTGATATTGAAAATTGGAACAACTAACAACCAATAGCCGTTCTTTTCCGTACACGCTACATGTTTACGTTACTGTGGTTATTTCCCTTTATGTGGTAACTCCACTGGGTAAGCTATAGTCTCGCCATTTGCACTTCGAAGGCAAACCGATTGTACAGCTTGACATTTAATAGCTGTCCGCCTTCTACAAAGTGGTGTGACAGTTATAAAATATCAGATCTGTGAAAGGGGTCACACTGAAACGCCAAATTAATAAGGCTAGGTAAGCTATTGCACATACAAAATAAGCTAGATCTATTGCACGTTGGACTTGCAGAAATCGCCCGACGATGCTTTTGCTTTTGCATTATCAGTTTGACAAATAGCTGAAAGAATGTTAATTTACATATCGTCTGCATAGCGTAGAAATATGCTAATATTGTTGCTAGAGGTATTGGCGCGAACTTACCATGTGACCATATAAAAGCAGATCTAGCGTGACGTAGTAACAGGTGCGTGGAGTATTAAATATTGTAGATACTAATGCCTGAATTTGCTTCAACTGTCGTAGTTTGTACTTCAATAAAATATATAGATCGATGTGCCCTAGAAGGAACTTTTGGAATGCTATAACTTGTTTTCCTTTTAAATTCGTTCAAATTTGTTTGACGTAACTCAAATTTGAAAGAAATGGAAGAGTTTTTCGGAGCGAAATACTTGTTGCGGGCCGCCTCAGCGGCCTACTATATTTAGGACGGCTTTGGAAAATGTATATGTAAGTTAAGTAGTGAATAGTTCTTTGCACACGTTTAGAAAGAAGTTAGCATTTTTGTTATTGTACACCAGCTTTGGTCAAACGGGAATGTAAGTGAAGTAGTGGATAGTTCTGTGCACACATATTATGAAATGAATGGTATTTGTATTCTTTACAAATAGTATGAAACACTAGTTAAAATGTATCAAAGCACTTGAAAGATGTTTATGGAACTGCAACTGCCAATGCATTTAATAGTTTTATCTACCAGCGGGGGACATGGCAATGATCTCCGTCCGTCCGTCCGTTCGTCCGCGCCTATGAATTAAAGGCTTAGTGACACGAAAGTCACAATTCCTTTATTCCGATACAACGGTACCCATTCGAAGGAAGTTCCGTCCGTCAAACATTCTTGTCCGGGATATTTATATAGAACAACTGCCTGGAAATCATTGAAAGGGGTTCGACTGTTTAACAGCGAGACATAGAACATAGTTCTGTCGGTATTCGCTTTACGAAAATGAGTATGCCTTTAGATAGTGCAATATTGTACCTGCGCAGCGAAAAAGATCAACGCATTGGAACTAATGAAAGAATGTCGGACGGAATAATTCCAGAATAAGTCTCAAATTTATGGATTTGGTTCATACTTGTACTCTCAACTGCTGTAGTTTTTTCAGTTTTTTGATACTGGTTGAGAAAGTTAGATGAAAATCCTGCATGCAATGTTTTTAGGACAATAGCTCTTATGTACTTATATTGTACAATAAAACACAAAACATATAGAATCGGAAGTAGTTCACAAAAGTGTAACATGTCAACATAGAATTACAAGAAATGAAATTATTTCCTGTAACAATAATGAAATATGTGTAGAAGTTTGCCGTGATAAAGGTAGATATTGAATGTTATTGTGTTCCTTTTATTTGAAACCTTCTTCGTTTTTATTTGTCTTCGTCAAGTACCGCAGTGAAAAAACATAGCAAGCACATTTATTTACTTTTACAAGTTCATTGTCACCAGGCCAATATCTACATATATCGTCGCAAAGCAGCTAGATCAACGTGTTGATAAGCCAAAACAAAACAAAACACCAAAAAAAAAAGCCCCCCCCCCCCAAACCCCCCCCCCCCCCCCCCCCCCCCCCCCCCAAAAAAAAAAAAAAAAAAAAAAAAAAAAACAAAAACCAAAAAAAAAAAAAAAAAAAAAAAAAAAAAAAAACCCCCAAAAACCCCCCACCCCCCCCCCCCCCCCCCCCCCCCCCCCCCCAAAAAAAAAAAAAAAACAAACAACACCCCCCCCCCCCCCCCCCCCCCACCCCCCCCCCCCCCCCCCCCCCCCCACACCACCCCCCCCCCCCCCCCCCCCCCCCCCCCCCCCTTGTAAAGGAAAATTGAATATTTAGGGTGTTTTTTAAGCCCCCCCCCCCGGCCCTTCCCCTTTTTTTTTTTAAATCCTCCCTTTTCAATACGAACAAAACCTTTCATATTAAAGATATGTGACTGCAAAACATTTTGTAGTATTAGTTTGTAATGGTTGCAAAAAAATTTTTTACCGCCAAAAAAAGGAAAAACCCCTAAAAAAAAAAGAAGGGATGCACTAATTTGAGACCCGTTGAATACATTGCCATTAAGTGTATTTAGTTGTTCCTATCATATTTCCATTTTGTTAAATTCCATTTTTAAGCCTAAATTAAACAATAACTGAGGCGTCATCATTTTACGTTACGTTTTGTACACAACTTGACGTAACGTTAAGTAATTTATATTGTATATATACTATGATATGGAAACCGGTGGCAATACTTGAACTCAATGGTAATTTTATATATATATATATATATATATATATATATATATATATATATATATATATATATATATATATATATCTTTTATTGGATACCTCAAGGCCTAGAATTAGATACGATATTTGGAACGTTGCATCACATAGCGGTCCTTTACCAATATTGATCAAATTAAAGCCCTTGCGTATAAATGGCCCCGTCCGAGGGCTCACTTGTTCTAAGAAAAAATTATATGAGGAAATACTTCTAAAACCATGAGGCCTATAGCTTAGGTAGACGTTGTGTAGCATTGCTTGGTGGTCCTCTACCAACAATTTTCAAATTACGCCAATGGGCTCAAAATTGGACACAAAGAGGGGTTAATTATTTTACACAGCTTTATACAGGAGCACTCTAATTGAAAGGTCTACAACTACGATATTTGGTATGTACCCAATGTCTAGTGGTCCGCCTCCTAAACTGTTCTTGATTTGGCCTTGTGTGGTTTCCAATGGTAGCCAGGTGAGCAATATAATGCCACCATGGCCCTCTTGTATTGATGTATGTATTCGAGTACTTTAAAATATCATCCTGAACAAGGCTTATTTAATTACCAAGTAAAACCACCATGTCTAGTTGATGTAGTTTTAAATAGATCTCTACAAACTCATTAAAGTACTTCGTCTTCTGTTTGAAAAGCAATTTGCCAGACAATTCTTCCAAAGAACAGAAAATAATTGTTTTCATTTCTTCTGTATTGCATTTTTCAGAGAACTTTTACTGGTAATATTGTTAAGGTACCATTTATTATTTCACGCGAAATAGGAAACATTGCAAAATGTCTATACACTGACAGTACGATGATTAATATTATCGTGAATGTTCCACAACTGGCTTTACACAAAGTACGGTTGACTGTTTTTAATGTATACATGACATATGTCAGGTTTACCGCAATTTCGATCTTTGAACTATTAAAAGACCGATATCAATCATCAACTCTCTGCAAATAGTCATTGTCATAGTCATTGGATAGAATTGATATCGTTATTTATAAAATTTGCATGGTGAGATGACGTCACCGGTTCTAATTTACAGTCTTGTTGTGAAATTCAAAATACCATTCGCAAATTACAACAATTTGATAAAGCTCATTAGTTTGTGAAGTGTTGTTCTCTGTTGATGTATCACTTTGAAACGCTATCTGTAGATATTGTTGTAACCACACATAATAAAAAATAGCATAAATTATATGTCAGTATTGCACCAACTCCATGATTTTTTGTTTACATAATCTAGAAAGTATAAACGTAATGTATAATATGGTAACATCAATATTTAGATTTATGGATACATGTAAGATGAAGTAGAAGTGTGTTACCTACACGAACACTAAAGTAAATATAAAACTTTAGACGTTACAGTAAATTCTAATCCAACATAATATGTTTGTAAAAATATAATTTAGTACAATGCACACATGCCTGCAGTTGGAAGATATTAAAACAATTTTGGCACACCACTTCTCTGAGATAACTATATTTTGAATTGATTCAGGTCCATCAACAGATTTAATATTATTCCAAGAATATCTAGCAGTGTTTTATGTATTTAAGAAATAAATTTTACTTTTGAGTACTACACCAGATGATATATACCGATTTTAGTTCAGATTCTCCGAGTGATTAATTACGAATCATCTGATCGACAAATCATGGTACATTTTTATGATCGGATATAACACTCATAAGTAAACCTGTAACCATTCTAAACTTTAATTTAAACATAAATTTTCGAAGGGAGTTGAATCTATTTAATGCACTACCTTTGATATAAGCACCAATTGGCTGTTACTTTCTATTAAAACAATATCTATCTTATTTTGTTATTGTTGTTGCTGATGTTGCAGACAATACTGGAAGTGTAGAAACGTTTACTACGCGTGGCTTCATTTACAACACATGTGCATTCGTAAATGTTGTATGGAAAATACGCGGGTAGAAATTCCAACACCCCAAAATCGTTTCGGACGTCTAGTGTTATATACCTTTCAAGGTATGTTACGCTTAAATCCTTCTTTGCGTACATACGAGAACATGCCAGTAGTGTTAGAATTACCATTTAAAACAATTTCCGCGTTGGATTTGACTGCACTTTCACATAAGTGTATTTTAAGATCATTCGGGAAAGAACAAACAACCATTGAACACTGTGTAAAATAATTGTATTACTGTACACAATAGCATTAATCTTTTATCATAACAAGAGTAAAACCATTTGTAGATGATATAAACACAATACAGTTCAATCAATCAAAAATCAAAACTAAGTACAATTGGTCCAAAACATATTCAACAAAAAACGAAATAAGCTGTACTAGTCGAAATCGAAAGCAAACATTTAAAACTGTTGGGAAAACTGGTCGTAATAATACAAACATTGCGACTTTGTTAACTGTTGACTAAACACAATTAACTTCCGCATATAATCCCATACTTTTAAATTGCTTCGGTCATTAAATATTGCTTTATAATTGCAAGATTGCAAGTTTTCACTGAATTAAGAATACATAAATCGTTGACAATCTTTGTTTAACTCGTTTGTTGTGCAAAATCACAAATAGCAAGAACTAAATATGAGTTTGAATAGCAAATCTTTCGACAAACATACTCTCCTTCGAAAAAAGTAGTTTCAAATTCGAAAGTCGAGAAACGTATAGTTCCATTCCTATCAAAATGAAAGTCAAAGTTCAAAATTGTGTTTCTCTGGTAGGGAGACTTTATGGGACGAGATGGCTATTTTATGAGACAAAGAAATGTTTAGTGTTGCCTGTCCCGTAGTAATAAATATCATTGAAACAGACGAATACAGTCTAAGAGCCAGACAAAGTGATACAGTATTGATAACTGTCAGGGTCGCCTACGTTTTAAAAATCAGATTTTTTTTATATTTGTTTAATAGGCAAAATTACGGCCATTTCTGAAACTGTTACTACTATGTATATTCATAATAAGTACTGAAATAATACAACCGTCAGACAATTTTAGTTTAAATAAATTTGTGTCTGATCACTTGATTTCTGAATTCAGATGCAACTTTGTTAGATAATCATCGAAAATTAGAGTTGAATAATGTTTAGTTTCTGTAAGTAATAGGATAAAACAACGCACAGAAACTGCAATTGTGACAAAAACTAGTGCTTGTAAAACTTTGATTGTTTCCCTTTCACTTAATCTAGATTGTAAACATAAAGAACTTAACTTTTAATAGAAACATCTGGTTTTCGTGGAATATCCACCTTTCCTGCTTCTTTTGCGTCGAAAATAAAAACATAAACACAGCAACAGAAATGACAGAGTTACAACGTTATTTTGGCAGGATATTGAAGTCTTACCGTTGTCTCTTCATAAACGGGCATCTTAGCATTCACAAAACACAATTACATGGCCAGACTTTTTCGCTTTTAGTAGATATTTATGAATTTGCAATCAATTTGTCTGGCGAAAATGTTCACATTGACATCAAAAAGGTCCTTTTTCTCTCTAACTACATCTATTATGTCAACATTTGTCACATTTTGTAACAAATTGCATTTCGATGGACAATTTAACAGTACCGTGACGTAAATTACGCACAAAAACGATTTCGTGGAAAAGGCTGATTCTGCAGTTATGGCCAGTGTCCGTAGATCAGCAGTGTCATCAATAAGTGGCATTTCTTGACTCTTCTAAAAGTTCATAATCTACATACTTAGTATGTATCATGGAAATATTGAAGACACTAAGTAACTACTCAACATATACTCAATATATAATATACGATTGAATGGATCATAAAATTAAGGTTGTTTGGGACTTTTAATTATGGAGAAGAGATACTATTTAAGTTTAAGTTTACCGCAGTATGCAGCATAATGTAATGAAGTGGTTGATTTAATGCCTATTATATGGCAATCGTATTTTATACTAGATTTTGTTTATAATACAAAATGTATTTAAACAATACTATTTAATAAACAGTTTCATTATTCGCGATTGTGACATCAATCTTTGTATTCATATTCAACAGTTACAGAATTTGTACCTGAAAATTAATTATTTTTCAGACACGTGTGAGTTACGTGCATCAGCGATCTTTCATCTATGTAAAGGTAAGTAGTTTTATATATTGAGTGTAAAGATTTGAAAACTAAAACATTTTAACGGCATCTCGTCATAAATCTTAAGGTTAAGCGGTTACTTTCGCGTATAGCGGATCAGATGAATTATAGAAATATTCTGTTAAAAACCATTATTGCTGGCATTCCTCTTTACTTTATAATTTTACTATTATTTGTTTTTTTATACAGCTTCTTGCCAAAAATTAATGATCGATGTTGATAATACATGTAGTATTCTTATATTCTGCTGGTAAGACGGCTTTAGTGATTTGTTTGTAATCATTAGTAAAGCTTTTAGCATTTCGCTAATTTCACCATGTTCATCAATTACATGTTCAACTTTGTACATTTATAAGTCATGTTGTGGTAATTTTCTGAAACTATTTCGTTGCTTTGTTATTCATATGTCTTCATACGTCTGACTAATAACTTACGCGTCCCAACAATTTCCAGTGCATGTGATGAACACCTGTGCATTGACGCAGTTTAAAACAAGTATTATTTATCTGGTTTCATCTCATCAGATCGACAGTTGAATGCACACATGTATAAATGTTATGCATGTAAAAAGTGTGTTTAACTTTTCGCTCCCCTAAATGACAAGATCGTTATTGCAACGTTTATCTTGCGGAACACTGAGTCAACTTTTGTACAAGAAGTTCTTATAGATGCATACGATAAACAAAAGACCGGAAATGTAGTGCACGTATCAACATGATATTGATCATTTTAAGATATTTACCTACTTTTATAAATCTATTAAAATGAATGTGATACAAAGTCAATGCTGCTGATATAAATTCATTGACATGGCTGGGAAAGCCCGTCATAAAATGCAAATAATACAAAATTAATAAACAGCATACTTGCACTTGGATTATGCTTTGGTAGAGCTCGATCGATATAATCCGCTGACGATGCATTCTAAATAGGTCTTTACAGTATGTTTTACCTTTCAATGATGTTGCCGCATTAATTTGTAACAAAGATCGAAAGTGCATAAAATAATCGAAAGTGCATAAAATATTATAGCTTGCTGAATAAGACCCAAATTCTTATACTTAAGATATGCAGATGTTAACAGCATTCAATTTCTTTACCTTATTTTAATCAGTGTTTCCCATTCTCGGCTCATGCAAAACGCGAGCTCTGCATACGCCTAATTCCGATTCTAAATTCCCTCTCGCAAGAACTTTAATTAATTACTTTCTTCCAAAGCTGTAATAGTTAGAAAACTGTGTGACTTTTGAAAATTGGCCATGATTTATGCTATTAATCTGAAAACAGAATAAAATTATTTTATGAAAGATGAAGGTCTTCCACTAACGGTCATCGATTATTTACGTATCATCTGACTATGTATTCGTCCTAATATAAACATAAACAGAAAGTTTTATTTTTGTTTTATCCGAATTACTTTAAATCAAATGTGGGGATGGATGTCCACAAAATTAAAATATTGTCGACTATGTTTCTTTGAATTCTAATATGAAGAACTGTTAAATCTTATGCAATAGCGGTATGCATGATTCATAATGCAATGCTCAGCTACTAAAACCATATCGCCGTAGCTGCAGCAAGATCAGCCGATATAATTTCGGGTTGTTTAACAGCCGATCAAAAATAACGTTTTTGTTCAGCAATTGTATAAATCAAACTATGCAACTTCATTGAACCTCTTCCTCATTATTTCATTCGGAATCCTATTTCATTACCTATATGTTTGTGTGTGTTTGTACATCAATTAGTTTTGGATAGTAGATAAAACGAATTTCTTCGTATTGATTGTCAGAAAACAAGTGAGAAAAATATGTCGCGTGACGCACATGATTTGCACTTTATGGGAATCTTACGTATCTGTGTTTCCAATTTGTGAGTTTTTGATGTGTTTATTGCTGTTATAATCTCTTTAATCAAAGAGTTATTTTGACCTTTCAGACACTTTTCCAAGATGTACTCAGTTTAGTTTGTAAAATGAAAAGTCTCCTCCGTGTACAATGCCAAGAATTCAAAGCAATTAATATTTTTGTATTGCGTTTCTTAGCAAACATTCAATACATTGAATCCTACATAACAATAACTGTCATCTTATTTGCATGACTGCTTAATGCATGAACTTTATCTGGATCAGACGTCCATACGATATGCGTAGCAGTCTTTGAGTCTTGTTTGATTCTCACATATCATGGGATTTTAAATATTCTTTGGCAAATTGCAATTCAGTAAGAAATTTACTCTTCAGATTACCCTATTACGTAATAATGATATGTATTGTATAGGTTCAATCAAACATTTACTGTGATATTTCGTACTGATTTTTATCGTCCTAATAAAATACCTTACATAGTTTCTATGCGCAATTTTCTACTGTAAAGTACAAATTCAGGGCTTTCAGCATCATCTATGTTGACTGTGTTTCTTTTTATCTTTCATGGCCTGTGACACTACTTCCTGCTTTTCCAGAACATTGCATTTATAGATTGACTCTTAATCTGAAATTAATTAAGTCCAATGGTTAAAGTTTCTGTCGCTTGAGTGGTCAAATTAGCGCTGGAAAATCCAAATGGGTGTACTAGTTCTATATGTACGCTTTCCTGATTGTGATAATCTGACATATCGATCGTCTTTAGCTGAGATTCACAGTTTCACAAAGTTTGTTTTAGAATTACAAGTAAAAATCCACAAATCCGATTAATGGTTTTAATTTCAACGGTCGTAAGAATAATCGATTTCTCTCAATATATTCGTTTTATACAGGAAACTTGTACAAATGTAAACCAAATACTATTAATTTTACATCTGATTTAACTTTTGGTGGAAAAAACAGTTCCCCAAACTCTTAAAATAACGTATTCTAGAACGAATAGTCAAATGTAAAGGTTCCCGTATACATTCCTGTTGAGTATATCTGTATATTTGAAATTATACGCTACAAAATACTAAAGCGTAACAAACTTTTTGAAACATCTCGATAATTATAACTATTTAGTGTAACGGTGCAGTCAAACAAAATCCCACCAACGTTTTCAATCGATTTTTGCAAATTGCTTCATATATGTTTACTTTCGGTGTTGATTGTAGCATTCAATTTCACATTTTATGTTTGAATACATCATTATTGAGATATTGAATGTTTTCACCTGAATCTATGAGTAAGTAGCTTTAATTTCTACGTGGTCGAACATTTAGACCTTATCACCTTATATTCTCATCGATTGGGGGAGAACTCAAACCTCCGTAAGAAACTGCAAACTTTTTAAAGTAGAGACAATATTGGTAGAGTTCGAAGCCATGAAATACTAGTCCGCCCCATAAACGAATGTTGGGAAATCGAGGTTGAACATTTTTCCATATGTAGCTTCTTGAAAGATGTTATTTGAATCAAATTATTGAATCGTGATGCAAAGGTAAATACATTGTCTTTGACACGACCCAAATAAAATTTACTTAATATGTAGTGAATAAAGACACGATATCACTTTGAAATAGCTGCGAAATTTGATTAATGTAAAATTGAAATAGCAGCCAATTATTGCTACATTGCAAAACAATAGAATGATATTTATATATTTATCTGCCTCATGTGTTTGTATGTTTATAATATACAAACTGTGTGCATGTATAATTAAACTCGGAAACTTTTTTTATATCGTCTAATAATTGCCACATCAATTGGCTCACGTAAAGTATTTCTGCATTCATCAAATCAAACGCTACCAAATCATAAAGCTTTACATACGCTTTTAGAATTACAATATAAACATATAGAGTACCGAGGCCACAAAGCCAAACCAACCAACATTTTCGACGGATTTTCTCAAAAGTGTTGCAGTTTTTTACTTCTGTTGTTGATTCTAGCCATTTCTTTTATATTTAATGTTTTAGTATATCATTTTGGAGAAGTTTATTGTTTTCATCGGAAACTGTGAGCGAGCTGCTTTAACCAGCTACATTTCTAAATTCCATTTTGCATAAAGCCATTAACTGTTCAATTGTTGCTACAATGTAAGAAATTGAAATAACTGACTGAATAGCTAAGATCATGATAAACGTGCGTTTATGTGCCGGTTTCGGAAGCAAAGACAGAACCATTTGCTACCAAATGTAAAACTGTTGAGTCTACCAGCTTAACACAATAAATTATGTCTAAACTTTTAATAAAAAACTGTCGTTATAAAAACAACATTTTTATTAGTATTGTTCCAATTAAAATGACATTTCATATTAACGAAATCTTATTTCATAAAAACGAAATAACATTTCATAATAGGTAATATTATTTCGTAATAACGAAATGTTATTTCGTTTTTACGAAATGTATTTGGTACTTAAGAAATGATATTTCGTTTTTACGTAATGTTATTTCGTTTTCTACGAAATATATTTATTTCGTTTTAACGAAATATCATTATTACGAAATAAAATTTCGTTACAGTGAACTGCTTTTTCGTAAAAACGATATAAGATTTGGAAAAAACGAAATTACATTTCGTTGAACCGAAATAAGATTTCGTTAATACGAAATAAAAACATTTCGTAAAAACGAAATCAGATTACGTAAAAACGAAATTACATTTCGTTTAAACGAAATAAGATTTCGTTAAAACGAAATAAAACATTTCGTAAAAACGAAATATGATTACGTAAAAACGTTCTGCGATTTCGTAAAAACGAAATGTTTTTTTTTGTTGTTACGAAACGTTAATTCTTTTTTACGTAATCTTATTAATCTTATTTCGAGTTTTACGAAATAAAGAATGCATCACGTATCACTTTACGAGCACCATACATTAACATTGTTAAAGGAACATATTTGTATAACTATAAGATGCAGGTCACTCAAAATGATGATACATGACTCTCTCGTAAATAATTACTAGTCTGCTTTCAATTCACTTTTTGTTGTATGTACGTTGTTGTTAAGATTATATGAACCGTTTAAAGCTGCTCGCTCTCAGTTACCGTTGAAAAAAACATCTTTTTTTTTATAAATTGACATACTTATTCATAAGTATAAAACTAAAGGCTAGAATCAAAATAAGAGCAAAAATCTGGCTAGGAATTTGAAGAAATCGATTGAAAGTGTCGGTTACACGGCACCACTACACTATATGTTTATATTGAAATTTCAAAAGCGTTGCTTGGAAGCTTATTATTTGAAATTTGGAGATATACGTGACAGGAATGTATTATTGAGCCTTTTTATATGACTATATGTTCTAAAATATATTATTTACATACAGTTTGAAGAACTTTATTGTTTTACCAAAATCTGAGAGCTAGCAACTTTAACGATACAAATATTTATTAAATCACGTTAAGGCAAAAAAGCAACATTTTTGTGTATTGTTATGATTAAGTTACACATTGCAGCTATGTTAACTTTAAAAATCTGTTGGAATAGAGAGGATTCTCTGAAACATTAAAGAATTCAGTTTTGCCCGTTCCATCAATAATACGTGTCAAACTTTAAAATTTACACAAACTCAATTTGTCTAGTACATGGAAGTCGAAGAAATCAGGATTGTTGTGTTTATCAAATAGAAACCTGGAAACCAAATTTTCCTGCAAGTTCAAAAGTCTTACAAAATGAATTCCTGTTACAAGCCTGGCGTTTACTATCACTTTATAAAACAAGATAACATCAAACGTAAATTCGTCATGCACCATTGCTAAGATTACAGACGCCAGACAGATAGAACTTAACGCACATATAATTATAATGTATAATATCGTATCCGTCCGTCCATTGAAATTTCCTTAAAACACTCTACGGGTCACAATTGTCATATGACTTCCACGAAACTTGCTCAGGTTCCCTGCAACCTGTAGCTCACCAGTATAGAAACTGAGCTATAATGTGTAAAATTGAACCAAATAACAGGTCACACTTTCCAATGAATTTTCACAAATCTTGCTGAGAAATTTGTAAGCAAGATTTTTAATGATCTGTATTGTAATTGAGCCATGATGTGCCAAGACCGACCATTCTACAACCGATTATTGAAAATCCTTGATAACACTACTGGTCACATTTTCTAATGATCTGTACAGGATTTGTGCCAGACTTAGCGAAAACAAATATTATTAAACACTTTATAGGTCACATTTTCTAATCGGTTTTCACAAAACATGCTCAGAATGTTGCCTGCAATCTGTAAATTATCTCTATAGAAATTAAGCTACATTGTACGCTGTTGGAAAACCAATTGTGCCAAAAAAGCGTTTCTGATTCTTCTTAGCCACTTGGTCTTGACTTCAGAGATTGGTGCAAAAGGTAATGTATTAGCAAAATATGATATCGCATGTTCTGATATATTCATGTTTAGAATAGATCATACAAATTGTCGTATACATTTTTGTATTTTTCGATGGTTTTGTTTTAGTATTATGGAATTGTGTACAATTCTGACATAGAAAGAAAATAATAAATAACAATGGTTATATATCTAGCAACTCATTGAGTTTCTTAAATTAAGCCTGATTTATGAGTATGTTACATGTACTTGACAAATGAATCCGAATAAGACATATTATAAACGATAAGTGACTGCTTCATATCTTCTTCGCATGCAATTATATTAGCAAAAATATTCAAATTTCAGGACCCAAGTGCACTTACAGATTATCTAAGGTAGCTATAGATTCTAGCTTGAGTGTCGATTGCCAAAATGTTCCAATATTTTGAAAAGAGTATATCGCGTTTACAACCGTAAAGGGTTTTGACGAATATATGTTTCAGCTAACATCAATTTTCTAGTTTAAACCTAACAATTAGCTGTCAAATTTATTATATCTCCACTGCTTTCCTTTAATTGTCTAATCAAAAACTGCAATATTCTCGATCAAGCTAAAATTGCTACAGGAAATCATTATTATACGGAACTGCTGAATAATGAAATGCAAATTTGCTAATTTTGTCTGCTTCTCTTGTGATAACTTTAGAATTTATATAACTCCTCAAAGTTTGTTAATAGCATAAGATAGAATGTCTTAATAGTTAATTGTTGTTTTAATTCTAGTTTCTGAAGTGTTTCACCGTGTACCGTTTTCATACCATATACGTCGAACGTTCGACATTATTCTACTGTTTTTTGCCATCTTGAATTGCTCACTTGAACCATCATCATATATATCATACAGAACTTTCAAACAAAAAGAATATCAGGAAAATATTGGATTTGAAATATAAAGTTTGAAATATGATTATTCTACTTTAAAATAAATACATATATTTTAGTGGCGTCTTTGTTTCACTAACATTTGCAAGATTGTTGGAGGTGAGTGGTGAATATGACCGGCTACAAGAGTTATATTTTTCGTTATGTTTTCCACGTTACTTAAGGCACTTGACTGTGAAGAAATTGTTTTGAATATTATAAATTGTCGTTTATAATTACGCAGATAAAACTGATTGATTTTGATCAGTCAAGGGTTTCCCTATACGCACCTGGGCCAGTATACACCGTGTTCATGTAAGACACCGGTATAGACTCTTATATAGATGAAGCAATGCCGATAAATTCAAGATATTCCATTGTATGTCATTGAATACTTTTATGTTAATTCACAATGTTGGTAATTTAAGGACAATATCTAATTTGTAAGACCTGTTTCTATTTGTCAGTTTTATGGTGTCCGGCTTTCGCGTTGAATAAAACGCTAGGAAGCCATGTGTTTTTGGTTTTGGAGATTTTTCCAGTTTTAGGTATTTGTCATAGTATAATGCTATCGTAATGCACTAGATGATGTGAACCTTATTTCCAGCAAGCAGTCTGTTGTCCAAGGCATCCAGCGCTCACAGCGCTTTGATTTAATCTTCCTCTTCAGTGTTATGTCATCGATATTGAAGACGGCTGTTGCATGACATGTTTACTTGAACACTTTGCTGATCCCTTGATGAATGCTCAATGTTTATGAATACTTTATACTTACAATGTAATAGTAATATGGGGTTAAGGATGGAATACCAAAAGTTCTCTGGTATTTGTATTTCTCATTAAGAAGAGTAATTGAAATTCAAATATTTTGTGAAAATGAACACGCACTTTAAGACAGGCACATATATATCTTCACTGTTATATTTTTTCCTTAAAAATTCGTAAATACAGTACAAACATGTTATAAGATATCTTTCATCTCACAGTTGATTCAAACTTCACAATATTCATATGTTTATGGCCCGTGATATCACTTCGCGCTTTTCCATTTGCAGTACCCGAGTGTATGTTTCTAGTCTAAAATTAATTCAGTCCAATTGTTATGGCTTCACCACTAGCTGTAAATTGTACTTTTCCTTTCTGAAGATTTTGCAGAATTTTATGATCGGACATAACTATTTTCCAGAGCAAGTTTTACTATAAGACATACATGTACATAAAAAATCTTCAAAACCGGTTGATTGTTTAAGCAACGGTTGAGGTAAATGGATTCCTCTTAAAATGTTCGTTATCGAATTGAAAGACCTAATATCATTGTTACACATAGTTAAAGTTTTGTTTTTGTAATACCTTCGTGATCGAGTGGTTCGAGTCCCTAACTAGTAATCTTGATTGTGGATGATAGTTTCGAGCCCATCTACAAACCACTGGTTTTTAGTTTAGAAAGTTGGCCATTACATTTTAGAACTGGTCCTTCTGAGGAACAATGGTATCTGCAAAATAACTGAAACTGTTGAAACGAAGTCCAGAAAAGAAACTTGTGATATTATTTTATATGTCTCGGGCTAGGATCATCGCCAACGCTGAATACTAATTACAAAATATGTATAATATATATCAAGTAAATGATGCAGAGGAAACAAAGGGCTCATTTTGTTACTCCACAGTAAATTAAACACATGCACGAAACAGTGCTCTTAGTAGAACTAAAAAATGTTGTATGTTCAAGCTATTATATCATTTATGTGGCGAATTGAACAATAGAATGATTTTATTTCTTTGGTAAATGATGAATTCGTTTATGTAGCTACTTAGTAAAGTTCACATTTTAACCTAATAAGAAACTGAAAAATAGTATACATTTATATCAAGGAACTCATTACGTGTCTAATATGTGCATGCACACAGAACTTATGAGTGTTTTAAATGTCATCGAGAAATAAATCAAAATAAGTATGATACTCTTAGACATATCTTAAATTATGTGTCTCCTTTTCTTATTATATTTGAAAACAATTAAGTTACAAAACGTTTGTCATCTAGATTAATTGTCTATAAGTACAGAAACGTTTTTATAAATTAAAATTAATATTACAATTCTGTTACTTGTTCGTGACTTCTACATGCTTAAACTATATTGTGTTTTAAACCTGTTCATATTTCTCACCTTACATTTGTAGCGTTCTTCAGTATAATAATTAACTGTCAAGTTTAAGTTCCCTTCCTGGCTTTCCGTTAATTTCCTAGTCAAAACATGTAACAATGTCGGTTTAAGCAAACATTTTTAAGCATTTTAAGCAATATTATTTTACACGCCTCTGTTGAACAATGAAATGTAAAATGATTGATTTTGTCTGCTTCTCTTATGAAATATTAACAATGTATATATTGCTCTTTGGTTACTACTAACATGGTTAAGTTGTTAATAGTTGTTTTAATACTTGTTGCGAAAATGTTTAACTTCGCGCCATTTTCTCCACGTATGGGGTACTTAATGCAAAACTTTACTTTTTTAGTAATTACCCAAATATCAAGAAAATAATGGATCAGGGATTACAAATACCGGTATAATAGCGCCTTTGTTAACTAAAATCAGCAAGGTCGTTAAGTGTAGATGATACAAATGCTTGTTTCAAGTACTTTCGATTGTCTTTGTGTCTTCCACAGGACCTAAATATGCGGCCTAGAACTTCTTTTTTGGAATATTTTAAAAGTTTGGGTCAGGTACAATTGCTCTAGGGGATGACAAACCAGTATATAAGATTTTAACCCGTTTCTGCAAGATATTACAGAAAACTACCGACACCGCAATATTTTACAAAGTAACTTGACTTTTCAGTAATTGTTTAGCCTTGCTGATCTAGTACTGTCTCGTTGTACATGTACAATCTTACGGTACATGTCTGTCAAAGAATCTTGAAAGCATTTCCGCAATCAATTGTGTCATCTCCTCTTATTGTTTGAATTTAAAGCAGATAAGTGCATATGCTACATACTCATACTGTTTATATAGACTGAACATACTTCTAAGAAAATACTTATGACGTGGCCTACAAAATGTATATATACACTATTTCTAGACAAACTACACAAATATGTTTTTTTACCGCTGATAAAGACGAATAGTTTCCCTTTATGCACTTGTATATATGGCATAAACGTGGCTCCCCTTTAGAAAACTGTATTAGTCTCAATAAAATTCGATCACATTAGAAATAAAATGACCGAATAATAAAGGCGGTTTGCAGCTGTGATTGTATTTCAAAGGAATCAATCACAAGGTATGTAATATATAAATGGTCACATTGTGATAATTGTATTAAATATTATAATTATAACTATCACCATTTACACATAATGTCGTTGATTCATTAATGAAATAAGTAAACTAAGCTTCATTTGTAACATATTTCTCACGGGTGCTTATTTGAAAGTGTTGAACATGTATATTCTTGCTCTAGGTAGCCGCTGCATTATGATAATTGTAAACTTGACTAAACATTGCAAGAAATCTAACACCTTCAAATGTGCAGTTAGGTTGATACAACTTAAAAGGACATACCCTGTAACTGATGCCAAACTAAAAACAAAAATAATATCAAACAGGGAATGCCACGTACCAAAAACGCAGCCTCCCCAAAACGAGCCCCACAGCACCCAGAAGTGCACACCACCAACACACACACACACGCACACGCACACGCACACGCACACGCACACGCACACACACACACCAAAAAACCTGCAAAAACATAAAACGTAGAATATTTAAAAGTATTATAACTTAGCCTAAAAGTTTCAGCTATGCATTCCCAGTCATTTTCGATAAAATCAGCGGTTTAATGGGGCACTCCCTACACCAAGGAGATTATAATCTCGAAACATTAAAGCTGCTCGCTCTCAGTTACCGTTGAAAAAAATATTTTTCAAAAAAATTGACATTCATATTTATTAATATAAAACTAATGGCAAGAATGAAAAAATAATCAAAAATCTAGGTAGGAATTTGCGGAAATCGATTAAAAAGGATATACGTGACATGAATTTATACTGGAGCCTTTTATATGACTATATATTCTAAAATACGTTAATTACATACAGATTGAAGAACTTCATTTTTTACCAAAATCTGAGAGCGAGCAGCTTTAAATTATGATTTCAATGAACGTAAAATGATAAATGAATACAATTTCAAAGAAGAACCTATTGCGAAAAAAGCCTCATTTTACCACTTTTACGGAGTTAGTTTGTAAATTGTAGGAGATTTGTAATTCTTCATACGTTTTGAAATGATTTAATAAAAAGTTGTTTTTAAAGAAACAAGAGCCATGTTACACATGGTTAATCCCCACGCCAGGAAAAAGTTACCTGAAGGTTGAACTTTCGTACATTTTATTTGGTAAGAGGAAATCCTTAAAGAGCCGTATAGTTATGGTCATGCTGAATACAGTTTTCAAGTAAGTGGAGAAAGAATAAGGCAATGAAGAGAAGGTTTGCAAAATTATATTAATGTTCATTATCAGTATAGGTATGATATTTTTCTATTTGACTAAAAGTAGACAAGGTAGAGTTATTGTTCTTGCACACTGCACTTCCTACCAATGTGCTATGTCAGTGTATTAAGTTTAAAGAAAATCCCTCAAGTACTTTTGGAGTTATGCTCCGGACAAAGTTTTTCAAGTAAATCTGATAAAGGGGAATAACTCTAAAAGTAGGCAAGGTAGAGTTATTGTTCTTGCACACTGCACTTCCTACCAATGTGTTATGTCAGTGTATGAAGTTTGAAGAAAATCCCTCAAGTACTTTTGGAGTTATGCTCCGGACAAGTAAATCTGATAAAGGGGAATAACTCTAAAAGTAGGCAAGGTAGAGTTATTGTTCTTGCACACTGCACTTCCTACCAATGTGCTATGTCAGTGTATTAAGTTTGAAGTAAATCCCTCAAGTACTTTTGGAGTTATGCTCTGGACAAAACTTTTAAAGTAAATCTGATAAAGGGGAATAACTCTAAAAGTAGGCAAGGTAGAGTTATTGTTCTTGCACACTGCACTTCCTACCAATGTGCTATGTCAGTGTATTAAGTTTGAAGTAAATCCCTCAAGTAGTTTTGGAGTTATGTTTTGGACAAGTAAATCTGATAAAGGGGAATAACTCTAAAAGTAGGCAAGGTAGAGTTATTGTTCTTGCACACTGCACTTCCTACCAATGTGCTATGTCAGTGTATTAAGTTTGAAGTAAATCCCTCAAGTACTTTTGGAGTTATGCTCTGGACAAAACTTTTAGAGTAAATCTGATAAAGGGGAATAACTCTAAAAGTAGGCAAGGTAGAGTTATTGTTCTTGCACACTGCACTTCCTACCAATGTGCTATGTCAGTGTATTAAGTTTGAAGAAAATCCCTCAAGTACTTTTGGAGTTATGCTCCGGACAAAGTTTTTCAAGTAAATCTGATAAAAGGGGAATAACTCTAAAAGTAGGCAAGGTAGAGTTATTGTTCTTACACACTGCACTTTCTCCTAATGTGCTCTGTCAGTGTATGAAGTTTGAAGAAAATCCCTCAAGTACTTTTGGAGTTATGCTCCGGACAAAATTGGGACGGACGCACGGACGGACGGACGGACGGACGAAGAGCATTTCTAATATCCCCTTCGCCTTCGGCGGGGGGATAAATAAAGCAAGGAGACTGACGTTCTTTCAGAGACCCGTTTAAACGGGTCCTCAAAGATTTATCCTGCCGAAATAAACTAATACTTTAAAAGTGTTTCTTGTCACTACGTTTTAACGCCCTATTTCAACAGTATTTCGGTTATTTACAACTTTAGCAGTTTATTACAATCGTTTCTGGGAATGATATGTATTATAGATCTACAAAAACTACCAACCTCTTCAAATAAGGAGACATGGAAGGTAGTTAAACTCGAGCCCGTGATTCTAAATAAAGGCTATGTTTAATGATAACAAGTCAAAGACCGTAACAAATCAACCATGGAGGAGATCACAGTTAAAATGAAATGCATGCCTTGTAAAATGTATCTTATTAAAACGTGCCATCATGTGTGTGTGTGTGTGTGTGTGTGTGTGTGTGCGCGCGCGCGCGCGCGCGTCCATATATGTGAAAGGCTTTGGCCGATGCATCTGGTTGTTTGGGACTTACACATCATAGACTTAAAGTGCACAATGATAATATAAGCCAAGCTCGGTCATATGTTTATATGCTTTACTATATATTATCGGTTTTGTTTTAGTTAAAAACTGTCACAATTTTTGTGTCGCCCTTTCGGAGAAAAGGCGATACATAGGGATCGCTTTGTCCGTCGGTCCGTCCGTCCGTCCGTCCGTCCGTCGGTCCGTCCGTCACACAAACTTAACGTTGGCTATAACTTTGCCATTTCTTAAGATTTCTTCATCAAACTTTACAATTGTATTGCTTATGACAATAGGGTCATGATGCCACCAATCTTTGTAGGTCAAGGTCATATTTGACAGAGTTATGCCCCTTTTTGTACTAAGATTTTGTCATGAAAACTTAACGTTGGCTATAACTTTGCCATTTCTTAAGATTTCTTCATCAAACTTTCAAATTGTATTGCCTATGACATAAGGGTCGTGATGCCGCCAAATTGTGTAGGTCAAGGTCATATTTGAGTTATGCCCCTTTTTATACTTAAATTTTTGCTATAACTTCGCTATTTCTTAAGATTTCTTTATCAAACTTTCAAATTGTATTGCTTATGTCAAAAGGGTTTTGATGCCGCCAAATGTTGTAGGTCAAGGTCATATTTGACAGAGTTATACCCCTTTTTGTACTTAGATTTTGTCACGAAAACTTAACGTTGGCTATAACTTTGCCATTTCTTAAGATTTCTTCATCAAACTTTCAAATTGCATTGCTTATGACATAAGAGTCGTGATGCCGCCAAAGTTTGTAGGTCAAGGTCATATTTGACAGAGTTATGCCCCTTTATATACTTAGATTTTTGCTATAACTTTGCCATTTCTTAAGATTTCTTTATCAAACTTTCAAATTATATTGCTTATGTCAAAAGGGTTGTGATGCCGCCAGATTTTGTAGGTCAAGGTCTTATTTGACAGAGTTATGCCCCTTTTTGTACTTAGATTTTGTCACGAAAACTTAATGTTGGCTATAACTTTGCCATTTCTTAAGATTTCCTCATCAAACTTTCAAATTGTATTGCTTATGACATAAGGGTCATGATGCCGCCAAAGTTTGTTGGTCAATGTCATATTTGACAGAGTTATGCCCCTTTTTACACTTAGATTTTGTCACAAAATTGTTGGTTATTCTGACAAAGCATAAGAGGGCGACACAAGTGTTCTACTGAACACCCATCTAGTTCAAACATAACATCCCATAGCACGAGCCGGTTCGCAGAACCGCATACAAAAAATAAGTTTCCCAAGAAATACAAAATCTGACACCATGGTCACACAGCTACTTCTACTGATGACACATGTTTACTGCTTATCGGTATCTAATCTTTACGAGCTTTTCAATTAACGCCTCTATGAAGAGTATTTGATAATTAATGCACAGCGGACATTATAATGCTACAGTAAATATGTGATAACTGATTTTATGTTACTAATTAAAACAAGAGCTGTCCATCACAAGTGACGAAAGTGTGACCTCGACCTTTCAGGTACGGACATGGTTCTTGCACACAACACATTGTCTTGATGAGCTAAATATTTGTGCCAAGTTATTTTAGAATCCTTCAATGTACAGGCAAAGTTACAGTCCGGACGCGAATGTGTGCATATATATAGGATTTCATAACCTTCAAACTCTAAGTGTGACCTTGACCTTTGAGGTAGGGACGAGGGTCTTGCATGCGACACTTTGTCTTGATTTGTTAGACATTTGTGCCAAGTTATTTTAAAATTCTTCAATACATAACAAAGTTACAGTCCGGACACGAATGTGTGCATATATATAGGATTCCATTACCTTCAAACTCTAATTATGACCATGACCTTTGAGGTAGAGTCTTGCACGCGACATGTTGTCTTGATGTGCTTTACATTTGTGCAAAGTTATTTTAAAATCCTTCAATGCATGACAAAGTTACAGTCCGGACACGAAAGTGTAAGTTGGGACGCACAGACTGACGGACAGACGGACGGTGCGATTTTATGACAAAACCAATCTGCAAATAACTAGCCTTAATTTGTTAACAGAATACCGCACGCGTTTTGGATACTAGTAATCCTTTAAAACTTAATTCACACAAAGTCAACCTTATGTTTGTTTTGATAAAAATATTTTTGAAATCACCAAAAGGATCATAGGACAGTTAAATATAATCAGATATAGAAATAAAACAAATTTTCAGACTTAGTTCAATAAAGATCTGTATGAGTGTTTCCTGTGTTTGTCGGACTTTACAGGAGTAGTGTCCCTTCATTTCGGTGGGCGTGGCTATGTTTCTCCTGGCTTAAAGCTGCTCGCTCTCAGATTTTCGTAAAAGAATTAAGTTCAAATAACGTATTTTAGAATATATGGTCAAAGAAATAGGCTCCAGTATAAATTCATGTCACGAATATCTCTAAATTAAAAAAAAATACGCTACGCAAATTCAAAAGCGTTGCAAACGCTTTTGAAATTTCAATTTAAACATATAGTGTAGCGGTGCAGTGTTACCGACCTTTTCAATTTCTGCAAATTCCTACCTAGATTTTTGCTTATTTTTTTTATTCTAGCCTTTAGTTTTATATTTATGAATACGAATTTCAATTCTTGTGAAAAATATTTTTTTCAACTGTAACTGAGAGCGAGCAGCTTAAAGGTCAATAAATGGGTGAATGTGATGTATTACAGAAAACCTCTATATTGATTAATTGTGGTGCAATGAGACGTTTTTTGCAATAGGTTCTTCTTTGAAATTGTATTTATTTATCATAATCTATGTTTCGAGAATATGCCAGATGAAGGGAGTGTCCATTTTCAAACTAAGAATTTCATTCTCGCATTTCCTTGACAATAATTTAAAGAAATGAATATTTTTGTACAGCTTTCCTTGGCAAGCATTCAGTACATTAAATCCTACATAAAAACATCTGTCATCTTATTTGCATGACTGCTAAATGCAAGAAATTTGTCTGGATCAGATGTCCATATTTACATGCACAGACAGCAGTCTTGGCATTTTGTTTGTTTCTCGTGTGTCATGGGATTTAAAGTATTTTTTGGCAATTTGCAGTTTAGTAGGAAATTTATTCTTCATGATATCTTACTTGGATTTATTGCATTGCATGATGTTTGTAAGCCCGGTATCAAATAAAACTTAACTCTGATTTGTGAGGAAACACTTGAATATGATATTCTATGTCTTGTTTTCGCCCGTCTCTTCAGGGTCTTTTTACATTGTAACGATAGCGGGAACGGTTATTGCAAGACGTTCAGTTTATTTTCTTTAGTTTTTGGGGATATTCAGGACATTTTAGGAGTTAAGTGATATAATTGCAAAAGAGTTTTTTAGCTCACCTGGCTTCGCCAGAGTGAGCTTTTCTGATGGATGATAGAAAAGATTGATGATTGTCCGTCGTCCGTCGTCTGTCGTCCGTCGTCCGTCAACACTTTGATTCAAATGACATCTCCTCTAAAACCACTAAGGAAATGTTGATGAAACTGTGCAGGGATGTTCCTTGCATGAAACTCTACCAAAGGTGTTCAAAGAATTCTATTCCATGCAGAAATCTGGTTGCTATGGCAACAAATAGAAAAAAAACTTTAAAAATCTTCTTCCCTGAAACCACAAGGTCTAGAGCTTAGATATTGGCATGTCCCATTATCTAGTGGATTTCTACCAAGAATAGTCAAATTATGACCCCCGGGTCAAAATTGACCCTGCGCAAGTGCTCACTTAGTTTGCATAGGCTTATATAGGAAAAAAAAATCTTCTTCTCTGAAACCACAAGGGCTAGAGCTTAGATATTTGGCATGTGGCATTGCCTAGTAGACCTCTTAAAAGTTGTTCAAATTATGCCTCTAGGGTCAAAATTGGCCTTCCCCGGAGGTCATTTGTTTTACAAAGATGTATATAGGAAAACCTATTTGGTATGTAACATTGTCTACTGATCTTCCACCAGGCAGGTGGATTTGTACCAAGGTGGGCGATATAGGGGCATTTTGGCCCTCTTGTTGCACTTGCCTTTCCATCTGCTACAACTTTTAAATTTCATCTTTGTTCGAAGATGCCAAGTAGAAACCATTAGCTAGCAAAAATTTGCGAGTACTGCTTGGTTCAAATGAAAAAAAACGCTAAAACGCTTTTTTGTTTAACATGATAAAATGTAAAACAAATTTTCTTGCCGTATCAAATATATGTTGGTGCTAATTAACAGCGATATTGACTGCATACTAAAGAACTAGCACATTCTTAGAACAAAATGTTTCTCTAATTACTTGTACAATAAAGTCTGATTTATGCCTAAAATTAAAGAAGTACAATGTACATATCGGGAGACACATTTCATGGAAATTGTTTGAATAATTTAACTGCATACCAAAGAGCTGCCATTTTCCTACCCCGTTATGTTTCTTTAATTACTTGTACCATTATATTTAATTTATGCCTGCAATCAAATAATCAAATCAAAGAAGTACAAATCGGAAGAAAAAAATTAGATTGAAATTATTTGAATATACTTTTTACTTTCTAAGAATTTTACTTTTGAAGGCCATTGAAATTGCAGGTTTACAAATTAATTCGATCTCAAATTTGTGATTAAGGTTTATTTAACTAAACTATTAAGGAGTATGGTACGAAAATGCTACTATCATACCATACCTTGATGCATGAAAATATTATTCAATGATTGAAAACGCGAAAATAAATATTAGCAAGTATGTCGGACCTCGGCAAAACGCAAAAATCTGAAGCTACGAAATTCAATATAAAAGTAACAGTAGCTAAAAATAAACAGTTTAAAACTTTCAATGAGTTGGACGTAAATAAAACTGTTTTTTAATGACGTTGGCGGGACTCGAACTAACGAGGTGCATATAGTAAAACAAGTTTACCAGCAACTGAGCTAACGACTCGATATTATCTTTCGGTCTGAACGATATTTAACATTAATGAATTATTTCAATACTGTATTAAATTGTGAGACTTTTCCGGATAAGTTTTGAGAAGGAACAACTGATGCTAATACCTCTCTTGCTGTAATATTATCGACTTGAAGAAAGCTTAATAAACGCAGTGATTCTTTCGGGTACATAATTAACTACCGCAACATAGTTAAGTGTATATTTGTTCTTACGGCTTGGTTGAAAACGCATCAAAGTAGTTTTGTT
This sequence comes from Saxidomus purpurata, assembly GCA_022818135.1. Lineage (NCBI taxonomy): Eukaryota > Metazoa > Mollusca > Bivalvia > Venerida > Veneridae > Saxidomus > Saxidomus purpurata. The sequence goes on along the minus strand of JAFMSR010000001.1, from coordinate 47,748,352 downwards.
TTCAATGCCTTATCTTTACACGATAAATGAAGTGTAGCTGATATATTTCGAAGATACTGATATGCAAGATATGCCATAAATTTAAAGAGACTGATATATATAGATATACCAGCGATGAACGATACTAGCAATATCTAATCGGGCACAATAAACACCGAGGGAAGGAAAATTCTTCCCCGGAGCCAAAAGCTAATATTATTCTGTGTCAAATAATGAATCGTTAAAATCATGTAGATTTCTTTATATATTACAATGATTAGTGCAATGGTTACTAAGGATGTTGCGTTCTAACTACATTTTTGTACTTCTGTTATTATCTTTCGACTTTGGATGCATTTTATTTCCAAAAGTGTTTGATTTGCAATATACTTAATATGCAAGTATTTATGATAATATATCTTTGTAAATAACATGTAAACGGTAATTTAAATTTCATGTTGCTGGAATACCGTAGGTAATCTGGATTTTCATTAAAAGATTAATTATGTGGATTGTGCTTACTTAACTCGTTCATGACCTATGGTATCACTTCATGCCTTCCACGAACACAGGTGCTAAAATGAAGTTAATCTAGTTAAATTTTGAAATATCTCACAAAGTTCTGGTTTTTTAATATGAATCGTAGTGATATTACTTTAAAATAAACTATATTATTGCTCCGCCACGAGACAATGTCGGCTTTCAAAATGTTGTCTTATCATTGTCATGTTTTATGAGGGATTACATTTTTATGCCCCTGAAGGGTGGCATATTAAAATCGCAACGTCCGTCTGCCTGTCTATACATGCCCAGTAGACATTATGGGGTTATGGTTTGAGTACAACTTAGCTTTGTGAGGTTCTTTGAGTTCATTCCGTCATTATAGGGTTGAAAATAGTATTGTGAGGTTAAATACTTTCATTGTGGGGTTAAAAAAGATAAAAGAAAGATCAAAGGGGTAAACTCACAAAGTATGTCTAGTAAGTACGTCCGTCTGTGCGTCCCCACTTACCCTCTTGTCCGGAATGTTACTTTGTCATGTATTGAAGGATTTTAAAATAACTTGGCACAAATGTCTAGCACATCAAGACGACGTGTTGCGTGCAAGAACCACGTCCCTGCCTCAAAGGTCAAAGTCACACTTAGATTTTGAAGGTAATGGAATCCTCTATATATGCACACATTCGTGTCCGGACTGTAACTTTGTATGATTTAAAGGATTGTAAAATAGCTTGGCACAAATGTCACGCACATCTGTTTTAAGTAATGGAATCCTTTACATACGCATACATTTGTGTCAGGACTGTAACTTTGGCATGTATTGATTGATTTAAAAATAACTTGGCACAAATGTTCAGCACATCAAGCCGATGTGTCGCGTGCAAGACCCATGTCCCTACCTCAAAGGTCAAGGTCACACTTAGTGTTTAAAATTAATGGAATACTGTATGCATGGTAACTCTATCATACATGGAAGGATTTTAAAATTACATTGCACATTTATTGAAAACATGGAGAGGACACAGACTGTGGAACACCTCTTTCGGGGGCATTCGTCACTTGTTAGGGACAGCTCTTGTTGTAAATCTAATTTCTAAAAATGTTACGCATCGACCTTAAGATCTGTACATTGCCATTCTAGTATCATCTCGATTTCATGTAAACATTACATTTACATTCAAGTATGGCATACAGGCATATGTCAGGCCTGTGTCTCTTTGGTGAAACTGCCTAACGTGTGAATGGAAAGGGGAGAAAGGTGCGCATTTGCTATATCTTAAAAAGAATTCCGGCATTCAAAAGCTGCATTTATATGTATTCCAAAGCATTTCATTAACATCGACTGCCTAAGTTCATTATCGTTGATGTAATTTCAACGTTGAAAGACATAACTTTAATCCCTACATGAATCCCAGAAAGTGAATTTAATGAAAGTCTAAAACTATGCACGGGATTGTCTTTGTACTTAAATGTCTCCTATGACAGATTATATTTGAGTAACCTTAGAGAGGATTATGAAGCTAAACGTGATCTCTGCACAAAAGTTCCCGGCTAGACCATTATTGGTTCCAAGGTTTCCGAATGTTTTGTACATCGCATAAAATGGATGATATTATATTTTATTGCTCTCACAAGCGGCCATATTAAATTCCATATTTAGACCGTCTGTGTGTCCGTCCTGGTTTTTCGTGTCCGGGCTCTAACTTTGTCATGCATGAAGGGATTTTCATATAACGTGACACAAATGTTCAGTACATAACGATGACGTATCACGTGTAAGACCCACGTCCCTTTTCTCAAATATCAAGGTCTCACTGAAAGTTTAAAGGTAACAAAATTCTGTATATATGCTTTCGTATCCGGGCTGTAACTTTGTCATGCATTGAATAATTTTTATATAAGTTGGCACAAATGTTCAATATAAAGTTTCCTGTGCTAGTAACGGGTCGACATATTGATGGTCAAAATCAATGACTGTGGGACACCACTTTGAGTGCATTCGTCATTATGAGGGGTCCGCTACCGTAAAATATAATTTCCAAGAAACATATCAATATCACGTTATTTATGCAACATCATCATTTTAGTTCTAAAAAAATATGTCCTTTATTCCATAGAATTTGAGAGCTAAACGTCTTGCATGAAAGTTGGTTTCTTTTTTTTGAAATATATATTGTAAGTCTGTTCCTCCTTTTGACAACTTTTTCAGGATAATATAAATAATGACGAGATAATAAATGTTTACCTTCGCTGAGATAATATTGAGATATCAAACAACACAAAGCAGACTGGACGGATTGTTCATAGAATGACCTGCATATATAGACTGGCATTCAGTTCTTATATTTTTAGTTTACGTCTTTGAATTCATAATTCTCTGCCCAATTATTTCTTACCAGTTCACTCCCTTTGTCGCCAAAAGATGATCGAGCCTTGTTAGAAAAAAGGGATTGAATTCTGCTTGCAGTTTTAGTAACGAAAATATTGTATTATATTCTAGCCTGGGAACGAGGCTAATCTGCGTAGTATACTTATTTGTTTTAAATACACAAAGATAGTCCCAGCTTGCAAGTTGTATTTGCAACATAGAGAAATTACTACTGGAAGAATCAACGAAGCATGCTGTAGTCTCAGAAATAATTACTCAATATAAAATTAGGTGATGTTCGTAATATGATATTCTGATAAGCGCAATACAAATGTTGATATATCTTTCTAGCCACTTTACTCCTCAGACATATTTTATTACAAACGTAGCAGATAAGACAAACTACATGATACGTCTAAGTACATACAGGGAATTTTCCTATCCATTAAGCCGTTACATACGGAAAAAATCTAGGCGAGGAGGTCTATCGAGCAGACAAATTGATCACCTTAATTATGTTTGTAACTCAAGACAGGAGATCTTGTTAATGTTAATGACCGTGAAATGTGTCAAGCTTTCATAGGTTCGACAACAACTCTCAACAAAAGAACTAGTTTTACAGTAATGAATCAACGTTTCTATTAGTAGCATAGCTTAAAAGACTTTAAAACTATTAATATAATCATCTGTAAAACAGAGTATCTCTATCTATGGATTGTTTACAAAGTATTTGGTTTGGAAACGATGTTGTACATGTATTAGTAAATGACTTATATACCTATAACTCCAGTGAGGGATGAAAGGAGATCACAATTTGAACTTAAATAGCATTTTATTTTAGTAAGAACTTAAATTCAAAGACAAAAAGGGAGGGGTATAAATACATGAGTATTTTCGGTATATTTCTATTTTTTCCATTATCAACCTTTACAAAATAAGATAATCTCAATAATTATGTGATGTTCATTTGCGACAGGCTAATTTGAAATCTAGTTACAATGCAGACACAAAATTAAGTAAAATGACCTTTGACCTATAAGTGTGACCTTGACAAAGAACCAAGACAGCTGAAATATCATACATGCACATCCTCTCCGTATGAGCATTTGACTGAAGTTTCAGGGTATTTTGATTTTAGGCCCTTAGCTGTGATCTTGACATTAAAGTGAAAAATCTGGAACACATGTTCTGCATGCCGAATCAATAATCTGAACATTGAACCTATTTTTCATGTAAATCTTTCAAGAAGATATATTTGCATGACCTTTAACCCCTAAATATGACCATACTCTTGGTCTACTCAATTAGATAACATCGTGACCCAGTTTTCAAGACAATTCAACCATTTAGCAAATAAAATCTCATGACTTTCGACTTCTTAGTTTGACCTTGGCGGGATGGAACATGGGTTTTGCACATTTTCTCGATAAATTAAACTTCTGTCCACAGTTTCATCAAAATGCTTCAAGGAGATTAGGAGATATAAACCGACCTACAAGCCGAATACTGTAACACCCATCAAACTTGTTGGGGTATGATAACTGCCACATTAGGGTAAATATTTTTAGCTATCTTTTTCAACTAGTAAGTGCCTATCCATAACGCAGCTTTGCACGACAACATTTTAAGTTATAAGTTGGAAATTGATACAATATTACTGTAGCATTGCCCGCACATCAAAAAAATTTTTATTGTATGTAAATACGTGTACTGTACGTCAGATACGATTTTATAGTTATATAATATATTGTCTGATAACTTATATCGTTTGCATTACGGTATAAACAGTTTCTCGCAGAACGATTATTCCAATTACGAGACAAATAAATCATTTGTGGTTATTTGATATAAAATTTTAAAGGGATTCTTTGAAGAGTTTAGGAACGCTCTGAATCCTACTTTTTACATCAATGGCATATCTAAAATTCGTAAAATCACACAAATGCAATTTGTCTGCTAGGAAATTAGAGAAATTGGAAATACTCTTGACAAAAACTGGGAATCTTAATATCCTGAAAGTTCAGACTTGCTGAATGACATTCCATAACATGCTTGACCGTTTTTGCTTAAAAGTAACGTAAACACGTTATGTGTCATTATCCAGGCAACGAAGGATAGACAAGATGATGTACATTGAATGACAGTTGAACTGTAATGCGTTCGTCTCAGACCTGGGTGTGATAACAAAATCTAAACGTTCAGAGTGTAAAGTCAAATACTAAGTTAACAAGAACTATCTTTCAATTTTATTGAGCTTTTTCATTTTGCATTGTTCAATTTAAAGGTGCCTTTCAGAGAAAATTTCAAAAAAAGTTAAAACAGTATTAATAATTCAACTTTTTATTCCATTGGAGGTTGAAAAGTTCAACTTCCGGTCAAAATCTAGCTAAATACGGCTGCGCCGAGAAAGCGGTACTTTACTGTGTTAAATAAAACAGAGGAAGGAGAACTATCTTTGTATTTTCTAGACTTCTGACTAGTACATGAATGAATTATCAGCAAAATATGTTAGTGTTTGTTCTCTTATATTTCATGTGAATTAAACAGATTGACACAAATAAATCAACGATTTGTTGTATTTAAATAATTGTAATCTTATCTGAAAGTCTTCATCATATGTCAACAATAAAATCGAACTTAAGAGTATTGTAGCTACAACTTTCAAAAGGAGTTAGAATAAGCGTATTATTGTTAAGCCTTCATTAAAGTATTTTTCTTTTATTCTTTACTTGCACAGAGTCATATAAACAAAACATAAGATTGTCTATTTTAGTATATCCCGTCGGGGATACGGCTTTGGTCAGTACGTGCGTGTGTGCGTGCGTCATTCCGACCCATATTTGAGTTCGAGCTATTTCTCAGGAACAACTTACTCGAATTTAATTAAACTACAGGGTGTCCTAGAATTTATGTCCACTTAACAAATGCTAATAACTTTTCACAGAAGAGTCACACATAGGAAAATTATATCTCATTTGAAAGAGTGCATACACAATTTTTGTACATTAAACAATTATCTTGATTATTTACTTGCAGTTTCTATAGAACATATTCTAAGTGACCGCCATTAGTTTGCCTCTCAGCTCAATCCGCTCTCTAAAGTTACGTATGACGTTGGCATTTGTGTCTCTTGAATTGTTTCTTATCTCTCTATGAATAGCGGCTTTTAACTCTCTAATGGATGTTGGTTTGGGGTAATAAACATTGTCCTTAAAGTATCCCCGTAGATGAAAGTCCACTGGGCTAAGACCTGGCGAATACGGAGGCCAAACTTTGTCGGTTTTCAAAGAAATCATGCGGGTGCCAAATTTTTGCTTTAACCACTTTAAAGCTGCTCGCTCTCAGACTTTGGTAAAAAAATAAAGTTCTTCAAACTGTATGTAAATAACGTATTTAGAACATTGGTCATATAAAAGGGCTCTTGTAAAAATTCCTGTCACGTATATCTCTAAAACAATACGCTACCAAATTCAAAAGCGTTGCAAACGCTTTTGAAATTTTATATAAACATATAGTGGAGCGGTGCCATGCAACCGATATTATTAATCGATTTCTGCTTATTCCTACCTAGATTTTTGATCCTAGCCTTTAGTTTTATATTAATGAATAAGTAGATCTATGTCAATTTCTTTTTCATATTTTTCCAACGATAACTGAGAGCGAGCAGCTTTAAAACATCATTTGCAGTGTGTGCAGTGAACTTTCAATCACTGTTCCTTTTCTTATCAGTTGTGAAATGAACTTCTTCTGCAGACTTTTATATAAGTATCGTTTAGCAGTCACGGTACAACACTCGCCTTTCTCCTCGTAAAAGAATGGCCCGGTTATCCCGGATGCACTCATGGCAGTCCAGACGGTAACGTCCTGACTATGCAGCGGCTTCTCGTCATGAAAGTCAGGTTTGGGGGATCCCCAGAACATGATGTTTTGCTTATTGTACGGTGTTCCGTTTGGACCATCGCGCTTTTATTTTTCTCCCTATACCACGATGCTCGAAACCACGATGATGAAAGTCGAAACCACGATGATGAAAACACGAAACCACGATGGTGAAAGTCGAAAGTCGAAACTACGATGGTGAAAGTCGAAATCACGATGGTGAAAATACGAAACTACGATGATGAAAACACGAAATTACGAAACTACGATGGTGAAAACGCGATATAATTTCGCGTTTTCACCATCGTGGTTTCGACTTTCACCATCGTGGCTTCGACTTTCGTGTTTTTCATCATCGTAGTTTCGACTTTCGTGTTTTCACCATCGAAGTTTCGACTTTCATCATCGTAGTTTCGACTTTCATCATCGTGGTTTCGACTTTCACCATCGTAGTTTCGACTTTCACCATCGTGGTTTCGACTTTCGCCATCGTGGTTTCGACTTTCATCATCGTAGTTTCGACTTTCACCATCGTGATTTCGACTTTCACCATCGTGGTTTCGACTTTCGCCATCGTGGTTTCGACTTTCATCATCGTAGTTTCGACTTTCACCATCGTGATTTCGACTTTCACCATCGTGGTTTCGACTTTCATCATCGTGATTTCGACTTTCATCATCGTGGTTTCGACTTTCACCATCGTAGTTTCGACTTTCACCATCGTGGTTTCGACTTTCATCATCGTGGTTTCGACTTTCACCATCGTGATTTCGACTTTCATCATCGTGGTTTCGACTTTCACCATCGTAGTTTCGACTTTCACCATCGTGGTTTCGACTTTCATCATCGTAGTTTCGACTTTCACCATCGTGGTTTCGACTTTCATCATCGTGGTTTCGACTTTCACCATCGTAGTTTCGACTTTCATCATCGTGGTTTCGACTTTCACCATCGTGGTTTCGACTTTCATCATCGTGGTTTCGACTTTCATCATCGTAGTTTCGACTTTCACCATCGTGATTTCGACTTTCACCATCGTGATTTCGACTTTCACCATCGTGGTTTCGACTTTCATCATCGTAGTTTCGACTTTCATCATCGTAGTTTCGACTTTCACCATCGTAGTTTCGACTTTCACCATCGTGGTTTCGACTTTCACCATCGTAGTTTCGACTTTCATCATCGTAGTTTCGACTTCCTGTTGCGCATGGTCAATGCTATCTCGGCAAATAATACAATGGATGACTGCGGTCTTGATCTACGCATGACTGACGTAAGCCTACTTCATTGATAAAACATACGCATTTCATATTAGTTTAACTACGCCTCTTACAAAAAAACCGATACATCGATACATAAAGTGGGAGAACCATTATAAAATTACCGCTTAAAATAGGGGTGTCGTTAGTACATTCACGTCGTTAGTATAAACCTTTCTTTTACGTCATTAAATACAAAATGAAGACAAGTAAATGTGGCAGATCTTATGCACAAGGTAAAAAGATTTCAACGGATTTAAAATCGCTAGTGATTGACAATTTAGTCAAATACTTCATCCTCCGAAAGACAGTGTCGTCTTTCTCAACTATTCACGTCATTAGCGTGACATAAAAAAATGACCGGCGATCTTAACCTCTCGACTATTTTTAGTGGACTTGTCAAGAATTCATGATTAAAAAAAAAAAAAACCTGAACAATCTGTATCTCAGCCAGTTTGCATTTACTGTACATGACCCGGAAAGTAACTACATGTGGCAGTTTATGCACTGTCCAATCACCAGTCCGTTTTCTGTAAAATTGGCGTAGTGGCATAGAGTTAAGAAAGTTTTGAAGCAACAGATCATTGGAGTCGGTGTAATTTATTACCAAACGATAGCTTCTCAAAGCCGTGATACACAAAGTCGTGAGGTTACACCTAATTTTATCCCCGAGAGGTCAGAAAAGCGCGCTTGTACCCAATTCAAGGTCAGTATGAAATATCCGTGTTACTCAATTATATTTGTTGACAGGTTGTGCCGCAAAACCAATCTTCATAACCAGAGTTTGGACCCGTAGATTCTTACGGGGTCACACGAATGTCTGGATTCCAAAATAAGAAAATGAAACACATTTTATATTACCGTGTGATACGAGTATTTGTAATATTTACAGCCCGTTGCAAAAAATCCAAAAGTCTGAAGTAGCTACAATCCGCCGAGATGTTGTTTATATGGGAGAAAATATATATAATATTACACTGTGTAGTATTCCTGCGGTGATTCAGGGACAGGGGTCTTTCTTTTGTGAATGATTCAATATATCTCTTGCTGATAATCTAAATCGCTACCGCAAGTTCATGAATTATTTTAAATGTAATTATGTTCCCGGGACTTTACGCTAGAACTAGTATCTAATGAAGTCATTTTTTAAATAAAACCGGAAATCCCAGTTTTGGGTGCATATTCTCAAGCCTTGTTTGAATTGTCTTTATGCGTATGACAATATTTGTACAAATCAGTTCTTAAGATATAACGAATAGTATTAGCTGCTTATTTTCAATTAAAAGTGCAGTACGCCATCCTACATAATCTATGATCATATGATACCTCTTTCATAAAATGCCTTTTTCACATCGTCCTGTCCATGTTTTACCAAAATGAGAAGAAAATGTTTTTCCGAAATTGATCATAATAATAATAAATCGCAACACTTGTTATCTATTCAAACACTTTTGCCGTATTCGGCTTCGGACAAATTTACCTGCCTGCCGAAATCTTTACTTGTTCAAAATTGAAATTTCTTTTTCTGTGAAATCAATATTTCCAGTCTACATGTAATGCCAGCCCGGCAGTGAACACGAAACTTTTCGTTTTACCTTGAAAGCCTATGGCTTCTCCTATCCTTTTTCTTTCCGGGAAAGAGTTCGGGTTAACGAGTCTCGGAAAAAATTCAAATTAACAAATTTTAACATGAAAATGAAACGACAGACATGGCAGACGGGTTATTTTATCTCATATACAATTTGTTTATTTCATTAATATGTACATGTATTATACAGGATGAAAATATGGAAAATTGTGAATGTTCATTGACCAAACTTGATAGCATCATGTTGTGCAGCGAGACCATGTTATCACTCTTTAACTTACTATATATTTTTACTTTTACGTTTTGATGTAAAAACATAGAATCAATGATAAAGAAAACATATACTAACGAGTTTCATTACAATAAAACGACGGGAAAACGACAAACTATGTGACTGTGATAAAAAACTGAATACTTTTGACACGGGCATTTTGTTTCCAACTAGAACGTTACAATCAAAGGGCACATCACATAAAGGTTTTGGGTGGTCTGGGGGTATTGATACCCCTTTAGACTAGTCGTCAGTGTGACCGCTATATTTACTCTTGCGTGCAAATTTATTTTCAGTGTCATTGGCTAAACACATTATTATGATAATAATAAGTGTAACAGTTCTATGACATATCAACTCACTGGCTGCGCGCAAGTTGGTGAAATCACAACAGTCTCGGAATTTACTTCATGTATGTAATAACTTGTACACACAGTACAAACAAAACCGTGAAAGAATAACTTTTGTACTTATGAAGGTCTCGGGAACACTCATCGATGTCACTCTTTTTGTATAAGGGATGTCTGTTCACAACATGCTCGTAAATACCTGTACAGATCTATTTAAATGTGTCCATTATACATTGACACCGTAAGAATGGGATTGTAATATTATCGTTTTAAAAAAAGTTTGAAGTTAGATTCTAAATTTTCAAGATGTGCGATCGTATTCTATTCAGTCACGGAAAGTACCTATTATTATACTGTATTTCCGTTTCAACTTTGTTACGAATTTTGTGAAATTAAACAGCATCGAGATGTATTTATTTAATTACAAACTTTGAATGTAAATACTTTTTTTTAAACAATGCAACTCACACTAAAGGTCGGGTAGTACACGTTGTATTTATCGATCGATACCTGGCTACTTATGGTATATGGTACACCCTATTTTGAGCGGTTATTTATAATAGAATCTTCCACTTAAAGTTGTATGGGATTTTAGCTAGTGTAAAACGTCTCTGTCTGAAACTATACTATCGGGAAATGCTGTACACTGTACGCGAATGACATGCGCAACAGGAAGGCGAAAGTCGAAACCACGATGGTGAAAGTCGAAACCACGATGGTGAAAGTCGAAACTACGATGATGAAAGTCGAAACCACGATGGTGAAAGTCGAAACCACGATGGTGAAAGTCGAAACCACGATGGTGAAAGTCGAAACTACGATGATGAAAGTCGAAACCACGATGATGAAAGTCGAAACCACGATGGTGAAAGTCGAAACCACGATGATGAAAGTCGAAACTACGATGATGAAAGTCGAAACCACGATGGTGAAAGTCGAAACCACGATGGTGAAAGTCGAAACTACGATGATGAAAGTCGAAACTACGATGGTGAAAGTCGAAACCACATGGTGAAAGTCGAAACCACGATGATGAAAGTCGAAATCACGATGGTGAAAGTCGAAATCACGATGGTGAAAGTCGAAACCACGATGGTGAAAGTCGAAACCACGATGGTGAAAGTCGAAATCACGATGGTGAAAGTCGAAACTACGATGCTGAAAGTCGAAACCACGATGGTGAAAGTCGAAACCACGATGATGAAAGTCGAAACACGATGGTGAAAGTCGAAACCATGATAGTGAAAGTCGAAACCACGATGGTGAAAGTCGAAACCACGATGGTGAAAGTCGAAACCACATGGTGAAAGTCGAAATACGATGGTGAAAGTCGAAACCACGATGGTGAAAGTCGAAACTACGATGGTGAAAGTCGAAAGTCGAAACCACGATGGTGAAAGTCGAAACCACGATGGTGAAAAAGCGAAATTATGTCGCGTTTTCACCATCGTGGTTTCGTGTTTCGTGTTTTCATCATCGTAGTTTCGTATTTTCACCATCGTGATTTCGACTTTCACCATCGTAATTTCGACTTTCGACTTTCACCATCGTGGTTTCGTGTTTTCATCATCGTGGTTTCGACTTTCATCATCGTAGTTTCGAGCATCGTGGTATGGGGAGAAAAATAAAAACCGCGATGGTCCAAACGGAACACCGTATTATTGACATAGCCGTCAAGATGAAAAATGTGATTCATCGCTAAACCAAATACTGTCTGTTAATTCTTCGTGTGACCGCATCCGCTCTGCAAATGCAAGCCTTGCTGAATATCATCGTCTTCTAAGTGCTGCATCATTGAAATTTTATAAGCTGTTAGCTTCAACTCATATTTTAAAATTATATGCACCGTAGATTTACTCGTAGATATATCTATAATGTTACCTTTCTTACAGATGTTCTAGGAGTTTCTCCTACAAATTCAGACACTGCTTGAATCAGTTCTTCGGAACGGGCACTTCTCGGTCTCCCGGTATTATCTTTCCAGCGATCTAACACTGTTCCATGCAGATCAAATTGTTTAACCACTCGAATGATTTGTTTATTTGAAGGTGACTTTATTAAAGGATGTATTTTAATGAACTTTCTTAGCACAATAGATGGATTTGCCATTTTTATAGTACAGCCTAATAATTTCAGTACTATCAGCCATCTTGGAAGCCTGAATATGAATGACGTCATTGATGATGTCATAAGACGTTACCGTGACGTTTCATGACGCAATTCTGGTAATGGGGAAAAACTTACATTAATTACCTTTCATTTGAGACCAAATTTGTCAATATTGTACAACGACTGCTTCACTATCAAGAGGCGATGCGCATCATACCAGCATGGTCCGGATCAATAATTTTACAGTAGACGTCTGTAGCTAACTAAATAATAAAACAATTAAACAACACTCCTGGCTTTCTTTTAATTCATAAACCTGATTTGTAATAATGTCAGTTCCATCTAAAGGCGTAAGAAAAATTTAGAAAAATTGTTTTTACACGCCGCGGATGCATAATGAAATGCAAAATGATTAATTTGGTCTGCATCTGTTATGGCATCATAACCGAATTATCTTGCTTATTTTCGTTACTGGAAATACTGTCATAACTTTTGTAAGTTGTTTCAAACTTCATCAATTTGCAATATCTTCATCACATTTTCCGATATTCCACATGTTGTTTAGATATGTTATGTGCAGTGGAATGAAGTGTGTGCTATTTAGCATGCTGTAATATACATCGTTCGGCGTCTGTCCGTCAAATGTTTCCTTAAAACGACATCTTCTCTAAAACCACTAGGCCATTGTTGATGAAACTTCGCAGAAATGTTTATTGCATAAAGCTCTATTGCAGTTGTTTGGTCAAATAATCCCATTACATGCAGATCTCTGGTTGCTCCGGTAACATATAGGAAAATTTAAAAAATCATCTTCTCTGAAACCAAAAGGCATAGAGCTTAGATATTTAGCATGTTACATCGCCCAGTGGTCTATACCAAGTCTAAAACATGACCACCGGGTCAGAATTGATCCTGTGCGAGTTTAACTTGATTTTACAAAGGCTTATATGGGAAAAACTATAAAAAAATTCTACCTCCCCGAAGCCATAAGGCCTCAAGCTAAGATATTTGGCATGCAGCATTGCCCAAGACAGTCCAGACGTAAATTTGGAAAGAACCGATGTCGTAATACCTGAAATAGCAGTGTATTGGCTAGCCAAGTGCCTAGATTAGTTTGCTGAATTTGGAGTGTTTTTAATATAATACAATCCGGTGGTTCCTTGAGTCGAATTATTATGTCTGTCGTACAAAAGTAATCATTATTGCAACTGCCTTTTTCGTGCTATCTCAAAGGGACATACCCTATAACTGATGTCGGCTAAATAACCTCCAAAACATAAATACATAGGATCTTTGGAAGTGTTATAACTAAACCTAAAAGTTTTAGCTATATACTCCCAGTCATTATCGATAAAATCAGCGGTTTAAAATATATTGACTCCGTAAATCTATGTAGAGATGTTGTTGTAGAATTAATGGGTGGATGCGATTTATTACAGAAAACCTCTATATTGATTAATTGTGGTAAAATGAGGCATTTTTCGCCATAGGTTCTTCTTTAAAATTGTATATATTTATCATTTTACGTTCATTGAACACATACTCTATGTTTCGTGAATATAATACAAGTTCATGCATTTGCACAGAAATCGTCAGAAAGATGATTAAAATGATAAGCGATAAGTGAATGTTTTGCAGTACTGCAGCATATTTTACAATGTTGATTTTACCGATAGTGACCGAAATGTATAGATTAAACTTTTAAGTTAGGTAAAATACTTTCAAGTACTTTTGGTACTATTTAATTTGACATCAGTTTCAGGGAGCGACTCTTTAAAGTCTGCTACATGCACTCCCTACATCTAGCAGATTATAAAATTAAATTTAATATTCAAGTAAAAGTTTATCATGCATGAACTTAATATTTCAAATGTCTGAGACTGAAAACCCCTATTTCCATTGCACGTATTCATTGCACGTACCTTATTTCCATATGTGCTGTCTCCCGACATGCATCAATAATAAGACGATTGATATTAATACAAAAATCGATCATTCCATTTAAATAAATTGGCATGCAAGCAAATAAGAACTTTGTGTAAATTGAAACTATTTTTTGAATATTTCTACAATAAGATTCTACGATCCACATAAGTTAAATAATGAAGGTCTACACACAAGTATTTGCATATACTACTTATACAAATAAGGAGTAAACGACAATGAACGACAATGAACTATGTCCATGACCGTCACAGGAATAGACAATAGTACGACATTCGATAAATGTAGGGCATTTCTAAAAACTTGAAAGACATATTCGGAGGTATTTGAATAGCATATTTGCAAAATCGACTCACTAATCAAATAGCCTAAATATTGACGACCAGCCAATGTTGTAAACAAACGTAAGAGTAATATATTTAGGAAAATAGATTTCACATTTGAGTAATATACCCGTTAGTATATTACTGTGTGGAGTGTAGTTGCGTAGTAATCTAATCACGAAGTCCGAAGGCCTGAGTGATTAATTCCGAAGCATCTAAACGACACACAGTGATATACTAACCGGTATATCACTGAAAAGTAAAATCTATTTCTATTCTAACATGTTAATTTAAACCAAAAAAATGTTAAATAGGGTACTATTTGATCCGCTTACACGAATTCGCTGCCTTGAACTTGTAGTATTCCGTGCATTCCTTGCATTTCATGAAAGTTTCGCTGTTCATTTTTACTCATCAAATAAAACGATATTCGTCTTATTTTTGTTGTTGCTGATATTTCTGGCGATACCGGAAGTGTAGAAAATTGTACTACGATTTGTTTTATATTCACGTGAATTCATTTACAACAATACAAGTCCAAGCGTATTAGCGCATGCACACACATAGATGTTGTGTAAAAATTACGCGGGAGGGAATTTCAGTAGTCAAAAATAGTTCCGGACGTCTAGAGTGATATACTTAGTAGGTATATCACGCTCAAATCCTTCTTTGCTTATATAGGAGATATTTGCAGTAGTTTTAGAATAGCACGCAAAAAAGGGGGGGGGGGGGGAAAAAAAAAAAAAAAAAACCCCCCCCCCCCGCAATGTATGTTGATGAGTATTATTTTTGTAGACTTATTTTCCCGTCATCAATAGTTATTTGTTGTGCCTGAGCTCACATAACCACTACATTGTACCTAATATAATCTGTTTTCTAAGCAAGTGTGCTTAAATTTAAACTCATGGATCTTTGATAGACGAGAACAGCAAATGTATTCTGATCTTGCCATAGCATATGTTAGCTCATTTTCCGCTTAGACAAACATGACAATGGTTGAGGTTTTGAGTCATCTTTTCAATTTGTTTCGGCTTTCTAATATAAAGACTAAATACATGTACTTTTAATACAATGTCATTTAAGCCTGAACAGAATGAATTATACAGCTTTTACATGAAGCCGTGTTTTAAAGCAGTGGTAAGACATTTGAACTGAAATAGAATTAATAGTGTGAAGTCTTGTTCAGTGTAAATTTTTGCACGGCTATCCAAAACTTTTAAGACAGTTATGATACTCCTGTGATTTCATTTCAATTTATTGTATTAGAAGAAATATAAAGCGTTTTTATAGTTCAGAATTGAATATCAAAATATATTCATCTATCAATTTAAGGTTATTGTAAAAAATCTTATCCTCTAACTCAACCAATAAGGCTTTGTTAATTTATAAAACAAGTCAAAAGATACACTCTAAAACTGATGTCAAATTAAATAACATCAAAACATCAATAATAGAATATTTGAAAGACTTAACCTAAATATTTAAGCTATTCATTCTAGTCATCATTTTTCCCGTAAAGATTGTATATTAGATAAAATTCAGAAAAATATTTATATGTTATTCGAAATGTTTATTTCAGGACTTTTATTCCCCTGTCTGTAGACTATGGCTTCAGTTTGATCACCAAAGTCAGTAGAAGTTGGTTTCGTGGTTTCATCTTACATATGTGGTTTAAAACAATTAATCATCAAATGTAAGCTCCTCCTGTGCTTTACTGTCATACCGTTTTCAAAATAAGCAATAATTTAGGTTCCATGTAAAGTTGTTACGAGAACATTATTTACACGCCACTTCTGAATAATGAAAAGAACAATGATTAATTTTGTCTGTTACTTCTATGACAGCTTTAACCGTTGCTAGAGTTGAGAGAATATCACATCTGTTATAAGTTGTTTTCGTAGTAATTCACTTCGCACGTGCTTTGTTTATAGTCATTTTATTACGCATTGCATGCAATAATAAAGACGACTATGATGTATGTTTAAAACGATGATGACAAAACGTAATTAAGGGCTTTTGAGGGATTGTGTAATCATGTTATACTTCAACTATTTCGCATTATTTCTTATTGATGATGGCATTATGTTCAAAACATATTGTTCTATAGTATTTGTTTTAATGTACGCTCACAATTCTAGATTGCGTTATTGACATATTTCCTGTCTTTTCTGTCGTACAGTTAGTTGTTTAATGTAATACATTCTTCTTTTTCCGTGCAAAGGATCACAATCATTTAAATGATTAAAGAATATTTTTATTGCGTTTCGGAAGTCGTGAAAATTTGCTCTCATAATATGTCATACATTGGAGATAATGTATTATAAACTGCATGCAATAAGTTTTAAGTCTAATTCACATTTTATTGTGTTATATCTGCTATTGTTATAACCATTGAAACATTAACACAAAATTACAAGAGTATAAATGATATGTACTGTCAAAAATGATAAGGAGATTTTGCATTACTAAATTATAATGTTGGGTTTTAGCACAGACGTCGTTAAGATTGGGCTTCCCCAGTGGTGTTTTTCCCCCTGCCCTTCCCAGGGGGCCCCCCCCCCCGTTTTTTTTTTTTTTTTTTTTTTTTTTTGGGGTTTTTTTTTTTTTTGTTTTTTTTTTTTTTTGTTTTTTTTTTTTTTTTTTTTTTTTTTTTTTTTTTTTTTTTTTTTTTTGTTTTTTTTTTTTTGTGTGTGTTTTTGTTTTTGTTTTTTTTTTTTTTTTTTGGTTTTTTTTTTTTTTTTTTTGGTTTTTTTTTTTTTTTTTTTTTTTTTTTTTTTTTTTTTTTTTGGGGTTTTAGTCAGTTATGAAATATTAGTTTATACTGAATAAGAGACTAGCCTAGGTGCTGGTAATGAACCATGTAAATATATTCTTTTTTTATTTCTGGAATCAGTATATTCTGGTTATTCTGTTGTAAGGTAAGTCTTTTTGGCTATTAAATCCACAATGTTGCTTGTTATAAGATATTTTTGAAAAAAAATTGTTATTTCATATTTAAAGATGTTCGCCCTCAGATGTTTGGTGAAGGTTCTTCGAGCTGTCTCAAATTAATATATTTTACTTTCAATGTAAATAATGTGAAGTATTCATGTAGTTTCTAAAATTAAAAAGCGTAAATAACGCTTTTGAAACCTCAGTATTTTAAATATTAACACATCATTTTGGAGATATTTTAACTTTTCCCCAAAAACCATTGGCGAGCTGCTTGAATGAGTATTGAAAAAACACAAAAGAAATTCGACAAGATCGATACATATACTGCAGTTATATCATTACATATTAGAGAACATCTGTTATCTTACGAAATACTTACATTTTCTCCGAAAATTCAAGAGAAAGCTGTTCATACGGGATTTCTCTAACATGTAGTAAACTAGTTTATAAGATGTACATCACGGACGCAATACAGTATTTTGAAAAAACAAAAAACTATCTGGTATTACCG